>WSUD01000007.1:4966-81054 GCA_019633495.1 Tulasnella sp. 427 | reverse complement strand
GTGGGTGAGTGTATACGTCGATACCGGCCGTCTTCGATATCTCAGACCTCATTTCGATGGATAGCCCCTGCTCTTGTCGGCAATACCGTCGTCTGGAAGCCATCCCCAGCGGCCACCTATTCCAATTATCTCGTCTATCAAATCCTCGCCGAAGCCGGTCTACCTGCCGGTGTCATTCAATTCGTTCCCGGGTCCCCACCAGAGGTCGTCGCGCAGTGCATCTCGCATCCCGATTTTGCTGCTTTGCACTTTACTGGATCGACCTTCGTGTTCAAGAAGCTGTGGAAGGACATCGCTGCGAACATCGACAACTACAAAAGCTACCCGAGGATCGTAGGCGAGACTGGCGGAAAGAACTTCCACTTGATCCACCCGAGTGCCGAGGTGCGGAACGCCGTGGTGCAGAGTGTTCGTGCAGCGTTCGAGTATCAAGGTGCGTATCTTCGATCAAGCCCGGAATGCCAAGGGACTGATCATACCTTCCATCATTAGGTCAGAAATGCTCGGCTCTCTCCCGGTTGTACGTCGCATCGTCGGTATGGAACGATGGCTTCAAGGACCAGCTTGTGCAAGAAGTCGGGAAGATTACCGTCGGGACTCCAGAAGACTTCAAGCACTTCATGGGTCCGGTCATGTAAGTCCGCCCCAAAGGCTGTCGCCCACCCCGCTTCTTACAAAAGGATCCCTTTAGCGGTCGACCGGCGTTTGACAAGATTATGAGCTACATCGACAAGGCTAAGAATGCTGGTGGCGAGATTATATGTGGTGGAACAGGTAGCCTTGCGTGTCTCTGTATATCTACGCTCAGCTGACAATCTGGCTCTTCAGCCGACGATTCCGTTGGGTACTTCATTCAGCCTACCGTCATCGTGACGAAGGACCCCAAATCCGTTACGATGGTCGAGGAAATATTTGGTCCTGTGCTCACTGTCTATGTCTACGAAGACGACAAATACGAGGACACTTGCAAGCTCATCGACGGCACCACGGCGTACGCGCTGACCGGCTCCATGTTAGTTTTGTTTCTCGTCTCGGTGGACTTCGAAGTCTGATCACAATCCAACAGCTTCTCCGCAGACCGCGCTGCTTTAATCAAGGCCGGGAACCTGCTCCGAAACGCTGCGGGCAATGTTTACTACAACGAGAAGTGCACTGGCGCCGTTGTTGGGCAGCAGCCATTCGGTGGAGGTCGAGCCAGCGGAACCAACGACAAAGCCGGAAGTATCAATCTCTTCTATCGGTTCGTATCTCCAAGGAGCATCAAGGAAGGTTTCGTTGGACTGGAGGACTTTGGATATCCTTCCAACTTGGTATGAGGCGAGCAAGGAAGAGTTGTGTAATATTACTACGATAGATACAGTAAAAGAATGCAGAGATAGTGACAAATAAAGGAGATGAAAATTCAATGAGTGGAGGAATCCGGAGTTGAGTCCGATGTCTAGACTTAAGATGAAAGGAGGGTTGGGCGAAGAGGGATAACGACCACATGATCACTTGTCAAGTTTCTGCAACGTGAACTACCAGGTTAGTCATGCACTGCAGAGAGAGAAATATACGAGAACGTACTGCGTTGATCTTCTCGAGAGCCGCAAGGATCTGCGACATAGTTGGATCGCTTGCCTGAGGCGTTGGTTGAGTCTAGAGTAACTTCGTCAGCTATCATCGAGGCGGAATGAGGGGTTCACTAACATTAGGGACTGGTGAGTATGCCGGAGCCTTCTCAGAAGCAATACTGGGCACTGATGAGGGCTCGTGATCCACTCGAGCTACAGGTTGTTGCACTGATGGCTCGGCAGGGGCGGCAGTGTTGCTCGGTGCAGGACGTTCCCTCATTCGGCGTTCTGCCTCCGCCTTTTCCTCACGGAAGGCCTAAGATGACAAGTCAGGAACTGGATCCATCTGGAATGGTTCAAGATTACGAACGTTCTCAATCGATACCAAGGTGTCCATCACGTTGCGAATGCCGGTCTTCACGGCGGTGACGAGCTGGTGATCAAGCCGTGATGAGTAAGCATTCGGCAATTATCGGACGCAAACGACGACCCTACCTGTTCGCTCGCCTGGTTCATGTTTAGCTCATCGCCTTCGACTGCAGCTGCTGAGGCTTGGGTTTGCTCCTCTAGTTGTCCTCGGCGGTGCTTCCAGTACCACGAGTGTTGCATGCAACGGCCCCAAGAGGGATACGACCCATCGGCTTGCTGGGAGGACCACATCTGACGTCTCTCTTCATGTTTGTGCATCCAAAGAGCGGCAGACGCGCCACCAACGAAGAACCTTCGATCGAAGGGAGGCTTAGATTAATCGAGAAATTCCTGTTGAGAGTGAGGCGTGGGATGACCTACCAGAAGAATCGAGGAGACATGTATCGGATGATTTCTTTGATGAGAGCTCGGTTTGTAGACAAGTAAGGATCTGAAGTAGTGCGTTGAAGGTGAACGAGTGATCGGCCTTGGGGGATTCTCGGTGGGGGCTTTTAAACACTCACCCACAGGATGCATGCCGAGCTGACTGGCGATTACGCACTGACAGGTAGACCGGAGACAGCAAAAGGGTTGTTCTACGGGCGTCCAATGGATGTCTAGGGATTGCGTAGATGCATCTTGTGGCGGCCGCTTCGGTGGGAGGAGGATGACGAGGGCTCCGGCACGGCACCGAGGTAAACACCCGCAAACCGACTCGGCCTCCACCCCGACCGTTCGGTCAGCTCCGCGTCGTCGTCTCCCCGGCTGCGTGTCGGTTGGATCCTTTCCGGCCAAGTTGCTATAGCAGCTTTGCGCAGCTCCCGACGCGTACTCGACGTAGGTTGTCCACGCGGACGTCGTTCATCGAGCCTCATCGGCATGACTTCCGCTGGTTTTTCATTCCGACGCGCAATGTCTTTGTATTAGCGAGTGGACTAAGCGGCACAGAAGCTGGTAAAATTAAACAAATCTATCTCAAAGTCTAATTAAAGCTTTAGTACATGCAGCAAATCAGGTATATCTCAAACATGGACAAAAAGCTCGCCCGGCTCGCCGCTGATCTGCCGCTTGTTCTTCTTGACGACTTCGATTTCCATAACCTGACCTTTTCCCTTCAAGCCGTCGTCTAAGCTTCCCCGAAAGAATTTCATTACAGTCTCGTGTGTGCCTTTGATGACTCCTGCACCTCGTTTGGCCCATGGGACCAAAATTCCAAAGTCAGAGAAATCCGCATGCTTCGAACGCACTAAAACATACGATCGGCGTTTAGTGACCGTGCAAACGAGTAAGGGGAATTCAATAAGGAGAACCCACGAATTGTCATCAAATATGCAGCTGTTTTCCCGTCTCCCTTCCAAGCCTTCACAATCTCCTGCAATCGATCAAAGTTCACGTCCCAAATAGCGAACGCTTCCGAGGTGATGACGCAGGCCGTCGGCCGTTCCTCGCTCAGTGGGAGTGGAAGCGGTCCCGACGGAGCAAAGGGTTCTACCCAGGGGTCAAGCAGGATTGTCTGTTTGATTGGAAGGGGCTCGAATCCGGGAGGAGGAGGCTGCGACAAAATAGAGATCTGAAGAGGAGACCTTTAGCACCTGGAAAGGTCGCTGAGATGGTCGCACGCTTACGGATGTTGCGGAGCCGAAACTATGCCCTGCCATGATTATATTCTTATCGAAATCGACTTGGCCTAATAATGTCGTCTGAGCAAACAGTCACACGAGCAGAAACCTCCGAACTTACTTGCGACATCCGTTGTTCTGAAAGCCTTCAATGCCTCGTAAATTTCGTTCCTGCGCAGCTCCAGCTGTTCGACCTTCCACGGCATGTGATCCGGAGGAGTATAACCCTTTTCCCATTTGACCTGCTCAATGCGGAGATAGTGCTGCTCCTTTCCTGAGGTTGGGTCGATGAATGCTGGCCCGGACCGATCCCGGTGCTCAAGCGAAAGGACGACGTAACCTTCTGATGCCAAGTTTGCACAAAATTGACTGCCGCTCACCATGAGTATAATGACGCAGCCGCCCGTGCCGAAGAAGCTACGTACCTGTAAGTGTTACGCGTCCCTCCGAGTCCGTGACTGAAGACGACCAGTGGCCATTTGCCGAGAGGAGACGAAGCGTCCTCTTCTGGCTTGCGCAGCGGTGAGTCCCGAATCACGGGCATCTAAGATATAAGCAATTTTAGTCCCAGATCTATTGTCTATAATTAGATAAAGGGGCATCGGCCATCTGCTAACCTTCAAAAGAGCGCCCCACATGTATGCAATTGGGACTAGAAGCCATTGCGAGACATCTGGTACAAAAATCAAATGATTAGTCCATCGTCAAAGAGCATAGAGGCTTGCTTAATCGTACTAAGAAATGTTGCATAACCACGAAGCATCGCACCGACAGGTCTAAGCAGTGACCCACGAAGACAACGTCAGCCTTCTGACGGGAAAGCCCACGAACTCACGTTTTACTCACCTTGGAAGCCAGCCGACGCCTTGTTTTCCTTTGTTCAATTTATCCTCGGTAGGGTAAAATGTCGAGAAACACACTTGGTCTAGCCTAAGCGCTGGCGTTTCTCCATCTTCGAGCCTTGCTTTCCCAATTACCCGTGGGTTTGAAACTGGGAACGTGTACTCGGAGAACCCAACTGGGTGGCGTCCTAGAGGTCTTGGGAGGCGCATTCTGGTTTGCCAACTATCGTGGTCGACCCAGAGGTGGTGGTGGTAGGAGAATTGCGCCCGGTGCCCGTTCTGGTTTCATTCTCGGGGGGCCGGAGTCTGTTGGCACCGGTTCGGTTATGCCTGACGCAGCTGAAGGGACCCCGTGCACATTGCAAGGATTACATCATCTAGGCCAACCCCCTGTCACCCTTCCACCGTTTTGTTTCTACCCGCCATCCATGAACTTCACGACCTTCTTAATAGAGCTCTCAAAAGCCCTTGCCTCCAGTAATGGAAATCGTATCGCCTATCTACTTAGTGTCACTGGCCCTGGTGCGCAGGAACTGTTGAAGGATTTGAAGGAGACCACCGTGAGTGCCAATGGCTTCGTTCTTGCGCCAATTAAATCCCGTTGACATCGTCTGCTATCCTAGAGACTATCTCTACTAAAGTACCAAAACGTTATCACGTCGCCATGGGACGAGGTTGGGATCGCGCACGTGCAAGTCATCGTCCGCCTTTCGGAAGGCAACTTCGTCGATGCGTACACGGAACAAGCAACGATGGCAAAGTGAGTTGCAACCTCTTAGACTGGTCAACTCATTTAACTGCCACTCTGCATCCCAGAGCGTTTGAGCGAGCATTTATTGGCTTGCAAGCGTGGATCTTGCCAGCGTTGTTTGTGGTCTTGAAAGACTTGCGGGATCTCGCAGAAAAGGTATTACAACGCCACGCTGAGAACCTTTAGGCTTATCACTCAAGGCGGTATATTTTCTAGGCAGATGACTCTCGATTCCAGCAAGGACAAGGATCTGACTCCCCGTCCCTCGAGGATGCTGCTCGAATCTGCAACAAAGCCTTTACAGACTGCGTTATGGATCGGTTCGTCCAGCTCACTTCGCTCAGGACATTCAACTGAGACTTTTACTCTGCTTGAAATCAGGACGATCGGTTCGGAGTCACGAAAATGGGGGATCTATCATGTTGTGGGACTTATATTCAAGTGTTATTTCAGTGTAAGGACTACGATGACCATAAGTGTGCTCTGCTCATGTGGTGTTATAGGTGAACAAAATTGCTCTCTCTCGAAACATCATCCGAGCTCTAAGTGCCAACAAGGACATTCCAGCACTGGACGAATATCCTCGTTCAGACCAGGTGAATACTACTACTGATGATTCCGGGGCGGCCCTTACTAAATAAATCTTGCCACTGCTTAGGTAACATTCAAGTATTATCATGGAATGCTGAACTTTCTTAACGAGCGATACGACGAGGTAAGCGATCCTTCAAGACCAGGTATTAATTTCCGCATCGACCTGACTTGAGAGAGCATCAGTCGGAGCAAGACCTTGAAGAGGCATTCAATTTGTGCCATCATGGTGCGACCCGAAATCAAGAGTTGGAGACACTTCACCTCATTTTCCATGATGCGTGCTTAGACCGTATTTTTAGGCTTATTCTCAACTATCTCATCCCCCTCCGCCTGATGCGCGGCAAGCTTCCTTCGCCTGGGCTTCTGCATTTATTCCCTCGATTGCAAGAGCTGTATACGCCATTTATCAAAGCCCTTCGAAGGGGTAACGTAACCGAGTATGATGCTGCTCTAGACTGGGCGGAGCCACGTTTGGTCGAGATGGGAGTATATCTCGCTGTGGAGAAGACGCGGGAGATATGTATGCGGGGGTTGTTTCGCAAAGTGTACGTTCCTTGCACACCTCTAACTAATGACTCCGACTCCACAATCACTCACCTCGTGCCTCGTGGCATAATTACATTATCTCAGATGGAAAGTCCTCGACAAGCCTTCTCGAATCCAGATCGACCAATTCCACAAAGGGTTCCGGTTATCTGGTCAAGACGTGCCTGCAGAAGAGACCGAGTGTCTCCTGGCCAACATGATTTACAAAGGCTACATCAAGGGATACATATCTCACGAACGGCAAACGGTTGTTCTTGCAAAGGGAGATGCAGCGTTCCCTAAACTTAGCGAGGTCAAGAGACCGTGACGGAGTAGATCGTGCGGCGTTGGTAGACCGAAGGCAAGATGCCGAACGAACTGTGGGAAGTGCCGCAGCTGCCGTGTACCGCGGACGGCGGTGTGGACTAGCGAGTCTCTTGCACCTCCTCTCGCCACTGGCATCTCTCTTCTTGCTTTTGTAAACCACATCATCTGTGACTACAGTCTCTGTACACCGTTTACATTGGATCTTTTTGCTATTTAACTCTGTTCAAACATCGAACCCTCCAGTGAGTTTTACGACCCTCTTCACCTTTAAACTCCTCACCGATGCTCAGAAAACGTGCAGTGGGGAATAACCAAAGTAACACATCGGGGCAACTCAATCGATCGAGCACTCTCAGTAGAACAAGTTCGATAAGGCCCCAGTCTTCCTACATGGCAGAGAACTCCCAACCTGCACCTCCTCCCATTCCAAGGTCTGCACCGGCAAATACGGCTGCTTTCTCAGACACGCAAAGCGAAAGCGGTGCTCCTCCTCCGCCACCGTATGCTATGATGGACCCAGAACCCAGAGAACCCCCACCGGTGCCTCCTAGAGACAGACCCTCCCACGGAAGATCGAACGGCGTCAGTTCGCAGGACTCTGCAGTCTCGCGCAGAGTAAGCTATCATCCACCAAGCTCGTATAATCGCGGATTGGGAGATAGTGGTGGAGCTGCTGCGCGAAACCGCACTCGCTCTGATTTGGGAGGCCAACAGCAAGGGCACAGTCGAAGTGCTTCTGCCACTCATTCGAGGCCGCCAAGGGTCGATTGGAGAGCAGGGAGATCTGCTCCGGATTCGAAACCTGGTAGTTTCGCTAGCGGACAACGGCCCATCCCGGAAGGCAGAGACTCTCAGGAGCGTCGAAGTTCTCGTGGGTCGAGGAGTGCGAGATTCTTCCCCGACGCTGGTCCGGACTCTGTCTTGGGGCCGATCAGGTCTGAGTCCCCACCCGCAGTGACATCGCAACAGCAACCTCCAACCGTACCACCCAGGCGGAGACCTTCCATTGAAGACCCTCTAGAGCTCCTGAGACGGTATGATACTATTCTGGTAGTCGATGGTAATGAACTTTATGCACTTTGTCCGCAACCCATGCTCACGAGCATCCTGCCTCGTAGACTCGACGTCCATGGAGGGGCCTCTCTGGTACGAAGCCCGCGATGCTCTCGCTGGGATAGCCGATGTAGCCGCGCGCTATGATTTAGACGGCATAGATGTACACTTCCTGAATAGCCCGATAGTTGGAAATGGCTTAAGAGTGAGTCAAATACATTTCTCATCGGGGTGCAAGTCTAACGATCTTTTGCCAGAGTGGAGAGGAGGTCAAGCGACTATTTGATCAAACCGTTCCCTACGGTATCACGCCCACGGGAGAGAAGCTGGAAGAGTTACTCCTAGATTACCTTTTGAGACTTGAAGCCGCGAAAGCTGCTCAACTTCAAGGGGAGGCAGGAGCGCTGAAAAAGATCAAGCCGGTCAACTTCCTCGTAATTACCGACGGTATGTCTCGCTATTGCAATCATTTCTGGGGGTTTCAGCTTCAATACTCATCTGAAACGAGCGTCTCTAGGTGCGGCGACTGATGATCCAGAATCTGTGATCGTTCAGGCGGCAAAGCGCTTGGACGAGGGGCATTTCCCTCTGTCTCAGGTTGGGATTCAATTTGTCCAGATTGGCACGGACGAAAACGCTGCCGAGGCGCTGCGCGTACTCGACGACGACTTATCCACAGTCCACGGCGTAAGGGTAAGTCAAGGACTTAGGTGACTCGGGTTTGAAAGAATGCTCTAACGGGAATCTGGGATTGAAGGACATCGTTGATACATTCCCATATACCGCCGAGGGCAGCCAGCTTACCGCTGACAGTTTGTCCAAGATTCTGCTCGGAGGGATTAACCGTCGTCTGGATCGGAGAAAAGCTTCCATCGGATGAAGTGCATAAACTGGTCTCATAAGTAAAGTATGTAGTGTGTCGGGTACGCATGCTACTTGTGGCAGGCTTTTTTCGAGCGATAATGAGACCGAAAGAGTTGTCTCTGTGTCGATCATCGGCCCTATACCCATCCAGCGATATGTATTTAATTAGTCGTAAGCAGTACCCCATGAGATATAGCTAACTTCAAAGACTCTGGATCACCGAACAAAGAGCGCTGGAGGTGGGCTAACAAAGGCTCGCCGGTGAATCAGGGCTTGGAACTACTACTACAACCCCTGCCCATCGAGGCACGATCCCACATACGACCATTGGAGAGACCCATTACCGAGTAGAAGTGGGGGAATGGTTAAGTCTTCGACGTCTACCCGAGATTATCTAGAAAGAAAAATTATAGACCAAGGGTGCGGTACAATCTTACTTGTTGTACGGCCACATTCTCTGATATTCTTTCCGCGATCGTGTCCCAGTCCTAAGACTTCGACGCATCGGGAGGATCAATGGCCACCGAGTAACCAATTGTTTCAGCGGGGAACAAACGTGGAATGTATCTACGAAATGAGTACCCGAGAGAATACAGTGTGATTATTGGGATTACAGAGCGTGATCATCGATCCCAATCCTCCAAGGAGAAAGCCAAGATAGAAAAGCTTTGCAGTGAATCTTCCGATGTTGCTGAGAGGGTTTCTACTGATCGGGTCAGCATTTTCATCAAATTTTCAAGACGAATATTGCAATCGTCAACACGAGATAACCAGGTGTGTTGCGTGTGTGGACCTGTTCCAGGAAGCTGGTCTTCCGCAGCGTTGGACAGATAGCTCAGGTCGAAATCCTCGGAGCTATCACTGGAGCTATCGAGCAGATCTTCACCCATTGAATCGGAAGCGAAACCAATCACGTTCTTCCGAAGCCTTTTTTGCGACTGACGAAGTCGTTGTTTCCGACGTCTCCCTCGTTCGGCCTGTCGCTCTTCTCGCATTGCCAAGGTGGACAAGTCGACTGAGGTATCTGCGCTGATGGAGTCGAAATGACGACGCAAGGTCAACGAGATGTCCAGGATAGCTATCACAGTCTGATGTGCAGTCTCAGACTACGCAGTGTCTGTCAGAATCGTATATATCTTGCGCGTGGAAGGTGGACTCACATCTTGCGAGAGAAAACACTGCCGTAATACGCTGTTTAAACTACCAGCTGAGGTCAGTGTTGCCGACGTCAGACAATAGACATAGCCTACTAGGTTGAGTGTTGAGAAACCATGTCGTCAAAAGATTTGGCTGATGACAAGGCCTCATGAAACAGTCGAGTCTCGTCCATAATAACCTGAAAGAACGAATTTTGGGTTCGGATGTGGCAATGATTTTGGATACTTCAACGTACGTAAGTCACAATATGATCATAAAAGGTACTATTGGGTGGAAATGGCTACTGTTAGGGGGACGAATGGTATAAGATGTACATGGCTCACTTTATAAACCAAACAAGCTTGGCCTTCAAGCCATAAAAGGCCCTGAGTGTCTCCCCGGTCAGATCCAGGTCGGGAAGTTTTGCGTAATCAAAATTCATTTTCTGCAGAATCGCTTTACAGCGACGCAGTTGCAGAAGAAGAACAAACACTTGGCAGTATAATCGTTTTGTGCTCGGACTGAGCATGTAGTTCAACGGGAAAGGGGCTTGGTAATCCAATGTCAGTCCCCCGAACGCCGCAATGGTCGGATTGACTGAAACATTGGTAGCTGCTTGATACGATATCCTCATCAAGGCAGGGTTGATCCAGGAGCAACCGCTTGCCTCTAAGCTGTCACGGAACGCTCCGTTGAGAAAATGGAAATCACTCCAAGGCAATCCGGCATCCATCTATAGATTAACTGGTCAATACCAGGCTCAATTGCGAAGAATGGCGCACATGTTAGCTTACTCGACTGTAGACGATATCACAAAAGTCGGCCATTACATCTCCACGGCGCATCAAGTAGACGTCTTCGACCACACGTAGATGATCCCAAAGCCTTGAATCGTCGAAGACGACCTCGTTGAGTCGAGCTTGTGCCAACCAGCACCGGGGAAGCAAATATTGTGCAATACGCGCTGAGACATCTTCGATCCGAATTTCTGAATGGCGAAGCGCCGAATGTTGCTCGGAATCGATGGTTGTGGAGGAGTGATGTTCAATTTCGTCTGCATCAAGTTGGGCGGAATCGCCATCTAGAAGCTGGTCGTCGAATAACACGCGCGCTTTGACCCAGTCCGCAAGCCATTCATGCTCGGTGCCAGGGCCTCCACTGTTGTAGAAGAAATCTTCTGTCCCGAGCGCTCGGAGAAGACCAACGGCCTTGCCCGCGGAAAGTAGCTGTGACCCGATGGCACGGAAGCATTCGGGTACACCTTCGTTGCCACTGTCCATGGTCGAGCGGATTGCACAGGCGTCATTCCAGGAATCCGGTGAGGTGAGAAGACCGTCGGTGATCTCGATGAAGAATTCAGAGTCGTGTATGATCCCGCCCGTAGAACCGAATGCCGCATCTAGAGCGCTCGTGGCAGGGACCCCATCCTTGAGCCAGAGGTGTAGCGAGCTCCAAAGGGGTGTTAGAGCGTATGTGAACACTTTGACGAGAGATGCTGCGGTTTTGTCATCTCCCATGCTGGCATGGGAATGCGAGTAGGCTAGTAGGTGGTCGAGGATGGACTGTGTCGTTGAGCAAGGATCAAAGAGGCGAAGGTCCCTACTAGAGGAACCCCCGGAAGTACTGCAGAACTTGCGAGCGATAAGCCACAGAATGTCGAAAGTTGCGTTGGTTTCTTGCTCCAGCTTGTTGCGCAGACTCAATAACGAAACGACAATCTCCGGACCTGACCCGGCCTCCGCCGCGCAGACTTGCATTTCGATCTCGCCGCACCAGGTCCCAAAGTCGTTGAGCAGGACCTCGATGCCTTCGGAAAATGCTGAAAGGGTACGGCAACGGTAGTTTGGACCTTGAGCAAGAGCATTACGACCGGTGGCGTCGACAAAGTGCCGAAGGTGAGCTAGGGTTGTCGATGTCTCGGCGAAGGCTGAAAGGAGGGAGCGGAATGTTCCTGGGGACATATGGGACAAAACTGGCGCTGAGGGGGCGATCTAAGAGCCAAGCCTTATGTCAGTACAAAACCCTCAGTTGGAAAGTCTTGCATACCTGCACTTGGCGCGACTCCGAATCCAGCTGGAAGACATAGCCATAGCATCCTTGGAGAGCCATCAAAGCTTCGCGAACAGCATTCACTTCGGAGATGTGGACCTAGAAGAAAGTAAATCAGCATGAGGATGAGCTGGAGGCTTCATGGTGAGCTCACAGGAGGGCTTGATGTAGATCTCTGTAAACTAGCCAGGGCGGGACCTATTGACTGGGAGTAGGTACAGGGCAAAAAGAGCAGGGAGGTCGGAGGATTAACTAACCTAGCGTTGAGGGCACTCCGATATCAAATGGCGCGTCGTGCAATGGAGGTAAATCAGTCCAATACAGCTGTTGCTTGAGGTCATCGATCGTAATCTGCGAATCTTCATTCGCCGCGTCGTTCGCGCCTTCATTCACTGCAGCTAACTCTTGGGACTTCTCAGATGGTGCTTCTTCTATTGCAGATGAAGAAGAGGAGTCCTGGGGATCCATCAACTGGGGCTTTGAAGGAAGGTCCGACCATGACGACAAGCTTGAAGATGATGGAGAGGGGGGCATGCGCCAATGTTCCCCTTCGAACGGTTCTTCTGCCAGAATTTCTTCCCAGGTGAGAACATGCGGAGGCGAAGGTGGGTTCCGCATGGAGTGTAATATGTCCGCGGCAGTAGCTTGGGTTACGGAGGTTGATGCGTTAGCTAGCAGTAGCTGGAATTAAGTCAGAATACTTCGGGAGTGATATCCGCTTGACTTACAAGGAAGTGGATGTGGTCAGGCAACAAGCTATCTCTAATTAGGGGATCGTCCGTAGTCTCTGAAACTTCCTTGACAGTAGACCTCAAGCGATTGCGAGTTTCCAGTAAAGCTGTAGCCATCACATCCTGTCCTTTAATCTGAGCTTTCTCTATTAGGCCGTCGATTCTTGCCTCGACTTCTTCAAGATTGACTCGTAAGCCGGTGTAGCGATTGGTCTCTAACGTTCGCAGCGCTAGATCGCAAGCGTCTTCATAGTCTTCGTCGTCGTCCTCCGGAGATAATCCAGTGACATTTTCTACGAGCTTCCGAAGCTGGGGGCCAAAACGCTGAGCGTGACGTGAAGGTGCCCGCTGCGAGAGCCTGGAGGTCGGTCTCTGGGAGAGAGAAGAACCTGGCCGATGCGACAATGCCGAGCTGGGTCGTTGTGAAAATCGCGACGTGGACCTAATGGAATGACTCGTGCTGGGTCGGGAGGTGAAACCGCTGCTCGAGGACGGTCGCATTATGATGGGGCGCGTCGGGGTTGTCAGGGACGCTCCAGTTCAAAATCGAACACGGAGTCGAAAGACGCGTTTTTGTTTGCCAACTCCTCATCTCAAAACGAAACGATCGCAATGCTCGCAGCTAGAGCAGTTTTCAGAGGCTCCTATAGGCGTGTTGCATCTGCTGGCCTTCAGGCCAGGGTAATTACAACTGCTGGAGCATCTATTGTCGCCCCTACCTCGCGTGCTCTAGCCGGAGGCATTCGCAATTACAGTACTCGTCTCAGTGAAGTGGACCCAGAAGCGGATCAATTGGCAACTGCCGACAGCAATAAACCGTCCACGAACATCCCAAACGCGGACGCTGTGTTTCCTCCACCTTCGACCAACGGTCTCGGTCAACCAGAGGGTTCCTTTGCGTTCAACGACTGGTCCAAGAGTTTTCATGGCCTCTCCACAGAGCCTTTCTCCTCAGAGATAGCCGAAATTTTGCAAGCCCCAATTGACCCGATGGATATTGAAATGAAACCAGGCGAGTCTCGATTGGATCTTTTGTAGGTTGATACTTTCTAAATGCGAAACTGCCCTCAGACGGTCTCATTTACCTTCCGGAGATCAAGTATCGCAGAGTCCTTAATAAGGCATTTGGCCCCGGAGGATGGGGGTTGGCTCCCCGTAGCGAGACTAATGTTAGTCCCAAGATTGTTAGTCGCGAGTATGGCTTGGTCTGCTTGGGACGGTATGTGTTGCGAATCGAGAATCGCCGTCACTCCCTAACGCCATCCTCCGCATAGATTGGTAGCAATTGCCCGCGGAGAACAGGAATACTTCGACCCCTCTGGAATCCCGACGGCGACAGAAGCGTGTAAAAGTAATGCGTTGATGCGGTGCAGCAAAGATCTGGGGATTGCGAGCGAGTTATGGTGAGGAGACAGCCACGGTCGTTGACTTTTAATAACTAACAAACCCGGTTGAAGGGATCCTCGGTTTATCCGTGAATTCAAGGCAAAGCACTGCGTTGAAGTGTTTGCAGAGCACATTCCAACTAAGAGAAAGTAAGTTTGGATGGTGTCATACGTATGCAGTGCACAATTGACCGTTCCGTCTGCAGGAAAAAGTTATGGAGACGCAAGGATGCTAAGTTCGACTATCCCTACAAGGAGTAGTTCCCAACTATTTAGAAATGCTCTTCTATATACTATCTCCCATTTCTTGCCCGTCGCGTAGAAACTGCGTAGTGCTGTTTGTTTACGCTCTACGTCACCATCCCGGACTCAACTTCGGATAAATCCAGGCTAAGACGATCACCACAAGTCCTTTCCATTATGGCGTATCGGGTTGGTATTCTGACAAGTGAGTGACTGATTTCATCGCCTCTCTGAATACCACTCATGATACGTTGATCCTAGTCAGCGACACTGCGGCGACCGACTCATCGGCAGATCGGTCGGGACCCCTCATTTGCCAACTCCTGAAAGAAAATCCCACAGGAAAATTTGAAATATCTAAAACTCAAATTGTCCCTGATGATCAAAGTACAATCCGTAACTGGGTTCAAGAGGTTGCTCTATCCCATGAGATCGACTGGGTCTTGACGACCGGGGGGACTGGATTTGGCATCAGGGACTGCACTCCTGAGGTATATGGATCATGCTACCTTTTGCCACGATATCTTGCTGAAATAGCTCTCGGTCCCAAAGGCTATATCGCCGCTTATTGAACGTCCAGCTCCAGGTCTGATCCACCTGATAATGTCACAGTCAATACAGCACACGCCCTTAGCTGCCTTATCGCGACCCGTAGCCGGTGTCGTTGGACGAACGCTGGTCTTGACACTGCCCGGCAGCCCCAAAGCAGTCAGAGAGAACTTGAGCCCAGAGGTTCTGAAGGTTGTTCAACACGCTTTGGATTTGCTCCGGGGTGGCGACGGCGCCGGAGTGCATAAGCAGCTTGGGATTCCTGATCGAGCTCAACAGCCAACGGCTGTTGAACAACCCAAAGTTTCGGAAGACAGTCACCCTCCGCATGCATCGGGCCATGTATTACATAGTCCAGATGAGCCAATACATGTCAAGCACAACGAAAACGATCCTATTAAACCTCCGACAGCCGAACATCAGTCATTGCAACGCACTTTTCATGGCTGTGGCCGACACGACCACGTTGTGCCGGTCCCTCGTACTCAGCAGGATCACCTGTCCCATGATCCAACTGCTCCTGGTAAGCCCTTTCTTTGCTTTTGTGGTTGTTTCCGGACTAATTCTTGTTCGATATCAGTCACGTCTAGGCATCGGATATCCCCATATCCCATGATCTCGTTTGAAGACGCCCTGAACATCGTACTTAATGAATGTCGTCCCTTGGAAATTGTGTCCCTAAAGGCAAATGTGGAACGAGCTGCACGCATTCCGTTCTAACTTGACTTGTCAATTAGGTCAACAGTAAATTGGCAGGCTCCGTCTTAGCGGAGGACGTTCATGCCGGACAGAATGTTCCAAACACATTCACCACGAACGTAGATGGCTACGCCATTCATTCTAGCCAAAGTCCGGGTACATATCGTGTAGTAACGCCTGCAAGCCATCCCTTATCTCAAGAGCTACCATCGGGAACCGTCATGCGCGTCAATACCGGTGGGCCTGTGCCGGCTGGCACTGATGCTGCTATCATGGTCGAGGATACCCAGCTGGCCTCAACAAGAAAGGGCAGCAACGGTGAGGATGTCGACGAAGAAACTATTACAACCTTAGCTTCCGTTGAGCCTGGAGAAAACATTCGAAAGCCTGGATCTGATGTCAAGGTCGGGGAGAAGGTCTTCCAGAAAGGCGACGTAATCGGATCAATAGGAGGAGAAATTGGGACCCTTGCCTTTATCGGTCTGCGAGAAGTAGGTCCAGGTTGTCAGTACCCAATCTTTCCCTTAACGCATCTCTTCGCAGGTGAAAGTCTTCCGGAAACCGACCGTAGCCCTTCTCAGCACTGGTAACGAGCTGGTTGACGTCCAGGCCGGTCCCGGCCAACCGACTCCTGAATCCGCCGAGCAATGGTCAGGGATATACGACACTAATCGACCCAGTTTGCAAGCGGCGCTCGAAGGTCTTGGCTATGAAGTCATTGATCTAGGTATCGCCCCTGATACGTGAGTGGTCTGTACCCTTCATCCACCCACCATCTACGACTAAAGAGCGCATTCTAGGGTCGACGCCCATCTCAAGTCGCTGAGGGAAGGGCTGGAGAGAGCGGACCTTCTCATAACCACTGGAGGCACATCGATGGGAGCAACGGACCTTCTCAAGCCATTGATTGAGCGAAATCTCAATGGCAAGATTCATTTTGGTCGAGTGGCTATTAAACCTGGTACAGCAAACACCGATTGACCTGCGGCGTCTGCTTGCTGAGTTCTTTGTAGGCAAACCTACCACGTTCGCAGCAGTCCCAGCGCCATCCGCTGGCAACTCAACCCAATCAAAATGCATATTCGCTCTCCCGGGAAATCCGGCCAGTGCTTTGGTAATGTTTTGGGTGTTTGTCGTCCCTGCCCTTCGAAAGCTAGGCGGTTATCCTGAAGGCCGATGCTGCTTACCGAAAGTGACAGCCCTGGTTTGTTGTTTAATGTTTATATTTGGGCTAGTGCTGACGAAGTGAATTCAGATCCGTGATGACATGCCGTTAGACCCAAGACCTGAATTCCACCGCGTAGTCGTAAAGTCCACATCGAAAGGGCTGGAGGCTTTCTCGACCGGAGGTCAACGATCGAGCCGAGTAGCGAGTCTCGCGGGGGCAAATGGACTTGTAGCCTTGCCGTCGGAGAGTATTGACAGACTCAAGCTTCCTGAGGGGTGTCACGCGCAAGTCATAATGATTGGTGAAGTACGCGTCTAACTCCCAAACTACAATAACAACATAGATAGCGCTCTTTGCTATGGTCCGAATCTCAGAAACCTTTGTCAGGGTCTGTTGCATAATATGGAGTTCCAAAAAAGTCTGCCGCTGTAAGAAAGTTATTCCCGCTGACTAGTCGGCCAGATCATGAGAATGCTTACTCTTCGTCCAGACGGTGTTGCCCCACCAGTCCAGATTGACCCCACTTGGTCGGGGCAGCTGGGCAGCAAAAAATATTACAAAGATACCAAACATTGTGCCTAGGAATATCGGTCGCCATTAGCGAGAGGGACAACATAGAAACACGGGTAACCAATGTTGCTGACCTGTGTCGAGGGCTGAACTTAAGACATAATCATACTTAGACCACCACCCGAAGTATTTCCTTCTTATCCAGTACTCTGAAGAAAGGTATCCACCGTAAGGACCCCGATATCAATTTTGGAGAGTTAGACTTACGAAAGATGAACCCAACTAAAAACCAGCTGGAGTAATTGATCCCTCCCGCCGGGGGGATGGATGTGGGTCCGCTTAGTAGGACAGGAATGTTCGCTGCAGCACAAGTAGTGTTAAATGACAATCGAGCAAATAGCATATAAGGCTATGTCGGTTCACCATATTTGAGTCGCGAAGTGGGATACCGCTTGAGCCACAACCAGAGCACGATCGGAAGCAATGCACCCAGAACAGTAGCGAAGGGTAAGATCTGGTAGATCGAACCTTTCCCGAACTGACGAGCTGGCCCATTTAGCCCCCTGTTCTCACTAGTGATTTATACGTATTGTGATCCGAATCAGCGGACGAGGCACTTACCATACAATCGAAGCCGTGTACAGCACCATGCTAGTAGGACAAGAAAGGGAATCCGCTTGATGCGCGTTACACAGGTCTGGGACCTTATCAAGAAGCATCTCCGTCACTAGCATCGCGGATGAGGTAGCCAGTAGCACGCCGATCACTTGAACTATCAGAAAGACGACAGAAGTCAGCTTCCGTTGAACTGAAAGATGCCACCGAAATCGCTCACCAGAGAACACCGCCCTTTCATTGCATTTGATGTAATGAGCTGTCTTAAGATAGAACAAGGAGTTTTGCATGTTCGTTGCAGATTGGGTGGTGAAAGTCTTAAAAATCTGCCTCGGGGTCAAGGTAGCTGGACTGTTAGAGCCTTGGTGGTACTCACCATGTTTCCAATGGCTGACCCGGGAAACAAAGCACCGGGAATAGCTTGAGCAATCAAGTTCAGGGGAACGCATTGTCCCGTCATGGCATACACATAGCCCGAAGGGATGGAGTAAAGGATTGTGATGAGAAAAGCCACGAACGGTGCCCAGACCGGTATGCCTACATCGTCAATCTATTTCCAGGTAAGCTCGGCTGAGAATGAGGACATCACTTTGTAACGTACAGCAACCGCCACGACGCCCATGATTGCAGAACCGAAAATGACAAATCCGGACCACCAAGATGGCACATTGGGATACTTTTTCATCATCATGGCATGAATGTCGTTTTCATCGGTCTCTTTCCCCTTGGCTCGGCGCAAGATGCTGCCTGCGTGGAAAATAACGGTGTGAACCAGGAGACCAGTCGACAATGCAAAAGCTATAAGGTAGGTCATCGCGAAGGTCACCGGTAAGTATAAAGGGGAGTATTCGTCGTAAGCCGTTTGATTGAGACGATGATCGTGCGTAATGATGCGAGTAATGTCATACTCGTTTCCGAACCGATCGTATCCGCCAATCCCTGATATTGGCAAATGGCCCGTTTTCCATATCTGACGGAGGCGGTGCATCTCAATTCTCCTCTCTGCTCTGCAAAAAGGATCGACTCACATCTAGATAATAGATTGCCGGGGCCATTATCCAGTAAAAGAGCACAAAGCCAACCACGATGTTGATCTGTGACCAGAAAGGAGTCACCAAGGGGGAGCCAATGTATGCGATCTGGTTCCAATCAAAGGTAAGGACGCTCATCCCCAGCCCACTGACCGACCCAAAAAGCTGGTTGATCACAATGCTGTCTAGAAAGGATAAAGCCATTAGAATTGTCGTGTTACACCATCTTTTACAATATCTTCTTACTAGGGCGTATCCAGCATACGAAGGAAAACCATGACAGTGATGTGAAGAGAAGTCCTAACACGATTGAATTCAGCGAGCCCAGTGTCAGACCATAGTCGATATATAGCCACATGAAGTGCCCCTACCGGGAAGGAAGGAATATAAGAATGCTCCGACTGCAGCGTAGCAAAAAAAACGGGCACGAGTCGTCCCATTTGTCGGAGAGTCGTCCGCATGCAGAGTATTGAGGAGTGCACAAGTCTGCAGTGAGGTTGGATAAATTACTAAAACAAGCATTAGAGCGGGCAACAAGCAACGATTATCATGTTAGCCTTACAAGAACCTGGTCGAATCAGCAACGGCCGAGATATTCCAGCCAGACCCACTCCCATCAGCGGGCCAGAGAGAAGCAAAAGAGTCCCTACGCTATAGTTGGGGCACCAAGTAAGTTTATGGATGGATTACAGAGGTATTATCAAGCAGCATACCCCAGCGGGATCTTGAAGCCGTACTGTTTTTGGATGGTTGTGATTACCTGCAACATTGCGGGTGGGTTGTTCGTTGGACTGCACATGACGAACACTAAAGCATGCTCTTTGATAGTCCATGGCGAAGGATTTAAGCTAAACTCCCATCCTCCAATCCACGGAAGCCACCGGGGCAATGACCAGGAACGGAGAGGTGTTAGGCGGGCGAGAGTAATGCCACAGGGATGGGCGAACAATCTAAACAATATGATTAGCTAGAGCAAGTCGGAGGAGCACGGAAACATACAGAACGAGTAGGCCAGACAAGTAGGGCGCAGGGAACCTAAAGGAGAAGAACCCGTTCGCTGCCGATGCACATAGACACAGGAACGTTCCGATAATCCAGACCCGGAGCGTTAAGCACGGCATGTCGACATCATCGGTATTGGATACGGATGCCCTAACTTCGGGATAAGGAGAGTCTTCAACGTCGTCCCAATAGCCTTCTTTCGGAAATGGGAGCTCTAGAACGGACAGAGGAGCCTCAATTTCGGGCTGGATCTCGTGTCTTATCTCCCTTTGATATTTCGTCAAGTTATGTAAATCACCAGACTCGGATAGACGCAGTACGTACCTGCCAATCTCAAGATCACCAATTTTGTACTCCCGAAAGGATCGTCTCCGCTTGGCCGAGCGGTTCGCAGATGCTGCACCGAACGACGTACTTGACCCTGCTGCAGACCAAGTCGGGAGGGATCCACTTTCGATCGCCACTTGTGCCCAGGATGCGTGTTCGGAATGTTGTATGGATGCTCTGGTTAAGGGTGACCGTTGTGAGGGATCCTGAGATGCACGAGTGACTGCTGCACTCTGAGTATCAGGAGGAGGACGATGTGCGAATGGCAACTCAAGGCTGATGTGCGGAGGGAACATCACTGGCGACTCGGCTGTCGGCGGTGATCCAGGTGGTTGGAATGCAAAGGTCGTAGAAGGCACCGTATCACTTGAGAGTGTTGTTGATAGGTGATTTGAGATGTTACGGTAGCCATTAAAGCCTGCAAGATCTCTCAAAGATAGCCCGGTCGGCGGAGTGACAACTGGGTCCTCTGTCAATGTAGAGGAGGTATGCTGGCGAGCATAAGTATTGTCTTCTCCCCGAGACGGCAGCTGAAATCCAAAAACTCTGCCGAGTATGGAGCCCACCGTAGGAGGTGGGACCGGGCTCTGAGGACGTTGTCGTGCTGAAGCGGCGTCTTGTGGAGAGGTCATTTGGGAAGGAACATATCCTTCAGACACGGTGGATCGACTTTTGAGCTTTCGATGGTGTACGTATGTATATCTCAGTTTGTAGGTATATTTGATCCGCCTCAGCGAAATCCCGGACTTGCGTGCCGAAACTCCAATCCCCGAAATCCCCAATGGATCATTCCGATGAGACATGTACCTTGATTCACCCATTTCTTTTTTGAAGAGAGGGTACTCACTGGTTCAATGTCGGTATATCAGCTAACTTGAACAGGTTGCTTTGCATCGCGATTGGAGAGAGGTGGACGATGGCTGGAGATCTCGGACTTGGGGCAAGTAATGCTCTAACACCTCGGTCCTGGTCTAAAGAGACCTGTTAGGGTCGGTCTGTGACAGTGTAGATCTACAGCGGGCATTTTGCGGGGTTATAAATGTTGCATGGTGGGATCGACTCGGACTATCAGTTTATTTCACCGGCCTGTCATTTACAACTAGAGCTTGAGCAAAAGTGTCCGTCGGAGCTGACGTAAGGGTCTAAATCTTTCAGTTCGTCTTCCTACAGCGATGTCAGTTACGTGCAAGGGGTAAACTGAGGCTTACCCAGGCCAATAAAACGTCTAGTTTTATTGGACCGGGGAATCGGCCCGCGGCATCCCCGAACTTCGGAACCCATCCACCCTTGAATTTTCCCGCATCCCTTGCGGTCCTCCACGTCTTCAGCTAAACTACCTCCGAACGGAACATACCATGCCCGTAAGGACTGGCATGTACTTCGTATCAGCGACAGATCTCGTACTGACACGCCCTGCAACTTCAAGTCTTGGACGAAACTTGTCAGATTCAAGGCACTTGAGACAGGAAAGGTTCACCTGGGGCAGCCCGTAGACCTCAAGCTAGACGGTAAGGGTTACTGTCAGCTCTTTTGCTCCCGCATTTATTATAACGCATGTGCAATCAGTGGGACTTGCGATTCTCAAGGGCTCGCAAGTGGTTGTTCATGAAATTGCTGGCAAATCGGCCCTGGACCCGAACGCTAGACTGACCGAAAAGAAATTGACCGTGTCGAAGCTCTTATCACCACTCGCAAGGGAAGAGATTGGCATCGTTCGATGCATCGGACTTAACTATACGGACCATGCCGTGCGTTGTGCAGCGTCTGTATTGAGCACAGTACTGGCTTACGAGTTCACTTCGATGCTAGGCCGAGGCTAAGATGCCCCTTCCAGAGTAAGTCTCAGAGCCTTACGGGGTTGAACATATGTGCACAATCTTTCTCATGATACACATCCGTTAAATAGCCGACCCAACTTATTCTATAAGCCCACGTCGGTAATCATCGGTCCAAATGAGCCAATCGTCATCCCAAGCGTGGCTCAGCCGGCTAGCGAGGTCTTACCCGACTACGAAGTCGAGCTCGTGGTCGTCGTCGGTAAAGATGCAAAGGATGTACCTGTTGAAAAGGCCATGGACTACGTGCTCGGGTTCACTGCTGGGAACGACGTAAGTTGTCTACTCATTTACGAGGGAGGTGGAAGCTCAACGCGTACCGTAGGTTTCTTTCCGGAAACATCAATTGGCCGTGACGCAATGGGGATTCAGTAAGAGCTTCGACGATACAACCCCGCTTGGTCCCTGCATCGTGTCGGCTACCGCGATCGACTCGGCTAAATTGAGTGTGAAGACGATCCTCAATGGAGAAGTCAGGCAAGATGGAACAACTTCGTGAGTGATTGGCAAATCTCAGTATCGCTCAAGTCCTAAATGAATTCTCCGGACAGAAATCTCGTGTTTGATGCTGCGAACCTTGTCTCGTACCTCTCGCAGGGAACTACGTTGACAGCTGGAACTGTAATCTACACTGGGACTCCGAAAGGTGAGATTATACACTGCGGAGGCCCTCATATCCCCCTCACTTTCTCAATGGCTATACCACCTCCAGGTGTTGGTGCCTTTGCCAATCCAAAAGTCTTCCTCAAGAATGGAGATCAGGTTCACGTCTGGGTGGAACACGTCGGCACACTAGCGAATCCCGTCATTGAAGAGGGAAAGGTGAAGGCGAAACTGTAGGCATGGATTTAGGGGAGATCGAGATTGTCAAAAATTTGGTTTTAAGTAGTATTTTCCTACAACGAAGACTACCATTACTTTGCGGCCAGGCCTCCGAACGCGATGAACTTGGTCTCCATGTATTCGTCAATGCCGTGAGGACCACCTTCCCTACCCAATCCACTCTCCTTCACACCACCGAACGGAATGCACGCCTGGCTGATCAAGCCAGTGTTCACGCCGATCATTCCGAGTTCCAGCGCCTCCGCTACCTTCCAAATCCTGCCCACATCCCTCGAGAAGAAGTAACCCGCCAAACCGACGTCGGAGGAGTTGCAGATATCGATAACTTCGTTCTCGGTCTCGAACTTGATGAGAGCGGCGACGGGTCCGAAGGTTTCTTCGTCCATGATCTGGGTGTCGTTGGATACGTTGGAGAGGACGGTTGGCTCGAAGAACGTGCCGGGCAAGTCGCTCGCACGTTTGCCTCCGACGAGGATCTCGGCGCCTTTCGAGCAGGCGTCGTCGACGTGTCGTTGGACCTTTTCGATCGCGCGTTCGTGGATCAGTGGTCCATGGGTAACTCCTTCGTCGAGACCGTTGCCAATCTTGAACTTGTCGACTTTGTCGGCCAGGCGGGAGGCGAAGTCGGCGTAGATGGAGGATTGAACGTAAATGCGGTTCGCGCAGACGCACTATTGTGAGAGACATGACACATTCACGTCGTTGGCCCCGTGTTATATAGTACTTTACTTACAGTCTGACCAGAACCGCGGAACTTGGACGCGATAGCTCCGTCGACTGCTTTATCAATGTCTGCATCGTCAAACACGATGAACGGAGCGTTGCCTCCCGCCTCTAATGAGACCCTGAATGGACCAGTCAGCACAACGATCCCACATGGAGATCACGACGTCTCACTTCTTCAACGTCGATGCAGCTCGTTGCATTAGGAGTTTGGCAACACCAGTCGACCCTGTGAATGACAGTTTCTTCACGGTCTTGTTCTGCGCGAGTTCGTCCCCGACTTCTTTGATATGCTTGTCCGTCGTAACGACGTTAATTACACCTGGGGGTACACCTGCACGGTTTGCGAGCTTAACCAAGGAGCTGTTAATCAAACTGAGGGGAAAAATAGAGGTTGCGCTTTACCTCTACCAAAGCGAGACAAGAGAACGGTGTCTCTGCTGGAGGTTTGATGACGACGGTGCAACCTGCTGCCAATGCCGGTGCCAGCTTTCGTGCTGTGAAGCGCTTTCAACACCTTGTGTATGCTCACCAATACGCTGAGTAACTTACTAATCATTGCGGAAGGGAAGTTCCTAAATGAATAAGTGAGAGGGTGTCAGTTCTGTCCATTTTCAACGCTGATTCGAAGGACTTCACCATGGGGTTAATAACGAACAAACGCCTGAGGAGAATTGCCGTTATATGGCTTTCGAAGTGAGGATGAAGAAGATCCCAACGTACCAACGGGCTGTTTGATTGTAATATTTCGAATATCAGGGAATGGTGATGGAATGACCTCTGCACCAATAGTCTGTAAGTAGGAATATATCATATCTACTATGGTACTGGAGCCTACCCCCGTACACCCTTACGGCCTCCTCTGCAAACCATTCAAGGAAAGACGCGGAGTACATATGCTCGCTCTATACGGACGCTAGTCAAGATCTCTGTCCTGAGTGGAAATTCGTCAACCCCACATACCTTCGCTTCAGCTAAAGTTTTGCCATTTTCCAGAGTTATGATACGGCTCAAGTCCTCCGTGTTCTCCAGCATGAGGTCATAGAACTTCTTGAGGATATCGTGCCTTTGCTACCAAATTTGGATTTCAGAGCATTGGTCAGCAATACGTCGTAACGACGTCAGGATTGTTGTCCACCAACTTTGGCGGTGGTCTTTGACCAAGACTTGAAGGCACTACCGGCGGCATTGATTGCGAGCTGGGCCTCCTCAACGCCGAGATCTGGGACACTTCCAAGCACTTCAGTGGTGGCCGGATCTATGACGAGATAGAAAGGTTCAGTCGGACGGAGACACGGAACCGAAAGTCGTTCAATCCTGACTTGTCACTCTAATGGTAGCATCTCCCTTTGGTGACACCCATTTCCCATCAATAAATGCTTCTTGACGTATTAGAGAGGGGTCTTTAAGCGAGGTGAACTATTGCCGGATGTGGAGGTTCATATGAAAAGTCGGCGAAGCCCTTCTGTTCGCTACTCACCGCTCCAGACAGCGAGCTAGCTAGTCGAGCTAGTGCAAGCGCTCTTGGGCCAACTTGGGGCGTTGAACGGAGTACTCGAAGCATTTCGCCTTGATGGTTGTGGAAGGAGACGGGATGCCAATTCAGACAGTGGGAACCGCGCCGTCATTAGACCAGGTCAGCCGGTCTGGGGACCTAGCCGATGCCCCGGGGAGATCGTTAACTGCCCGCAATCAAAAGACCACTCTGGAGATGTGTGGCGGAAATGTAATCCTAGTTGGGTCTCAGTTAGGCATGTTCGATGTGCTGTCGGTGAGCCAAGACGGAGAGGCAGCCTGTGGTCCTCGTCGGATAATACCACACTAATGTATAACATTCTCAAGCACAAACGGACCCAAACGACTAGGAATATGTCATGTCGTAGAGTTTTGCTGTACAGGTGACGTAGCTTGGCTTTGATGGTCGCCTGGAGGGCCACAACACTGGTGCACGTGACGGGCTTCTGGTCTCCCTCAAACCGCGTTCGAACAGCGAAACCAAACACTCTCTTCCTCGTCCACCACAATCACCCTTTCCCCCCTCTCACCGCATTCTTTCGCTCACTCTAACTCCATCAAACCGACTCTCACTCTGTAGCTGGCTACCCAGAGATACCAGCATCATTCTTAGGGTGTTCATCAACCCGCGAACCCAAACCAGTCCCAACACCGTCAGTCCATGTCACAATCCGCATCAATTACCGTCGCAGGTTCGCCCACGTTTCCGTGAATACATGACCGAATGCCATTGAGTGACATATGCTTCCGTTTAGTACGCGTGCGACCCCCGACATTATGGGAACAAGACCGCCTGCCTGAGCCTCCCAGTTGGAACGAGACCCTCTACATCGGGGATGGCAACCTCGCTTCTCCACGGAAAGTTGCCCACAAAAACCTACGACCAGTTGTTCAAGTAATGGACGACCATGTCCTCATCTTCGACCCCAAAGATCCCGACGTCTCTCGCGCGTTCGAGCAGAGGGGTTTCTTACCACCGGGCGCAAAACGCTACAAAGACCAACGATACACTTTCGACCGCGTTTTTGACGAACACGCTCGTCAGATAGACGTATTCGAAAACACGACCAAACCGCTCCTAGATGGCCTGTTTGACGGGTTCAACGCGACCGTGTTCGCGTATGGGGTGAGTTAAACTAATCTCGCCTTACTGTACGTATTTTAAGACCAACGACTTGCCGTCTCCCCTAGGCTACAGGATGCGGGAAAACGCATACGATCAGCGGTACCGAGGAAAACCCAGGAATTATTTATCTCACTATGGCGGAGCTCTTCGCTAAGATTGAGGAGAAGAAGGATGACATGCTGGTCGAAGTGTCTCTGAACTTTCTGGAAATTTACAACGAGGAAATCCGCGACCTCCTCGTGGACGGTTCGATCCCTCAGCCGAGAGGAGGTCTTCAAATGCGAGAGGACAAGACCAATCGGATTATCGTCGCCAACCTTACCGAACTTCGCCCGAAAGATGCAGATGAGGTCAAGGAGATGGTCCTTCTAGGCAACTCGCGTCGCACGCAATCCGCAACACACGCCAACGAAACCTCGTCGCGCTCGCATGCCGTCCTGCAAATTAACGTCGCCCAGACTCCTCGTACCGCGTCGACGACGGAGGAACGAACAATGGCTACCCTCTCTATCATCGACTTGGCAGGGAGTGAGCGTGCTAGCGCTACCAAGAACATGGGCGAGCGCATGTTGGAAGGCGCCAACATCAACAAATCCCTCCTCGCCTTGGGCAACTGCATCAACGCGCTCTGCGAATCCGGAAACCGTACGAGACATGTACCCTATCGGAACAGCAAGCTCACTCGTCTACTCAAATTCTCCCTCGGCGGTAACTGCAAGACGGTCATGATCGTCTGCGTCGCACCTACCTCAGCGCACTACGAGGACACCCAGAACACGCTCAAGTACGCCAATCGCGCAAAGGACATCAAAACCAAAGTGTCTCGCAACTTCATCAACGTCAACCGTCATGTCGCTCAGTACGTTGAAGCGATCAACCGCCTTAACTGCGAGGTGGCGGAACTCAAGGCCAAGCTGGCTGGAAAGATCGGAGTGGAGAGCGATGCGGCCAAGCGCAAGAAGATTGAAGCGAAGTCGGAGATGGACCGCGTAAGGGCGGACATTCAGCTCAAGTCCGAGAACAACAGAGCGTCTGCCATCGAAGGAGGCGTCTGCGAGGCGAACATCACTGCTGCAAAATCAAGGGTGGATGCCACTCGCGTCCGACTCGGACAGCTTGAAGCTCTGGCAGCTGAAAGTCCCTTGCCGTCGGACCTCGATGCAGAGAGAGTGATGCTTCAAAGTCTGGCAGCCGCCGACGAAGCCACCCTCCGGAAGGACTCGACCGTCAATCAGCGATTGGCCAGGGCGAGCAACGCCAACTCCTTGTTCGACGCCATGCTGCGTGCGGTGTCGGAACGCAGGTCTGACCGATTGGACGATGTGATGCTGGATACCATCAAAACGGACGTCAAGCTAAGGAGGGCGGAGTTGGACCATGTCAAAGCTCAGGCGCGGGAGACCGTATTGCAGGAAACGGTCGTCCACCAGGCCGCGATGATCTCGAATCTCGTGGGGATGCTAGCGCGCTGCACTGTCATGATGAGGGATGGTGGCGTTGCCTTGGAGGGTGTGGCGGAGCGGATGGGAACAGCGGACGGGTCGGGTCAAGCCGTCCAGGCTGTCACAGCTTCATTGGTGAAGATCGCCGAGTCGAATGACAAGACGTTCGAGGAGATCCTCGGACAATCGACTGCTGCCATTGCCGCTGGAAAGTCTTCGTCCCTGTATACTTTCACCGGTCACGTAACTCGCCCTGCGGGACCACGCCGATCGTCATCGCTGGGTGGTCACACTGCTGGAGGACGAGTCCGTCGCCGATCGTCAACCGTTGCACCTGTCGCTCCTTCACCAGCTCGTAGACGACCTTCCGCAATTCGAAAGAGCTTAATCCAACCTCAACGGCTCTTCGTCAACGAAGCTTCCAAGCAAGTCGAAAAGAAAGCTTTGCGATGGAAGGACCAAGTCGGTGAAGGCGATCTGGATGACGGTGGGGCTAATCCTGCACGCGCTGATTCCCGAGCCTCGTCAAACGTGTCGGCCTCGGAGATGGACTGGGAAGACGAGCCAACCAACAAGACCGAAGACAGTTTCAACGTCTCAGCCGCTAGCTCGTCGACCGTGTCCGAGTCGAGGGTTCCTCCCCAGCCTGCACCCAAAGTCGTGGTCTTCGCTGCACCTCCCATTCGTAAAGCGCGTGGTGGACGGTTGGCGCCAACTTTGGGAGCACTCACCGAAGTCGAGAACGAGTCTCTGCAGAGCCCTGCGAGACCGGCTGGTCCGCGGGTGTCTACGCCGTTGGGAGAGCGAAGTAACCGTCCAGAGTCTGCTGGTCCTGGAACTCCAAAGGGCAAGCGACGCGAGACCACGCCTCCACCAGCATCCAAAATATCGGTCGTTGCTCCAAGAAGGGTTCCCGGTTCAGCTCGTAAGAAGCGGTTATCCAACGTCGGACCCGTTCGGCTCGAAAAGCCCCGCCGCAGGTCAAGCCTCATCCCCAAACTGTCCCCGAAGAATGGAGGCGGAAATGTCCCAGCTAGACAAGCTGTGTCTGACATGAAGTCGCCAATGAAGAAGAAGCGCTTGTCGGCTTTGAACATCGCTCGGGGCTCGTTGGCGACTTCAACTTCCACTTCGAACTTGCTTGTGAAGCGACCGTGGAGACCTTCGCTTTCTGTGAGATTGGCTCCGATTGTGAGCTCGCCCGGTGAAGGAGGAACGGCTCGAAAAGTCTCTTGGAAATAAAGCAGTGGACATTTTCTGTATATTCCGTTCAGAACCCCGTTTTACATTCCTTCCACCTAGATGGTCGGTACGTTTCTCTTGTCCTGGAATGGAAACTATGGTAATTATATTTGTGTACTATTATCGTCATGTCACATTATGTTTTCGATCGCTTCCTGTTTTATGGTACTTCTCTTTCTCATTCTCTTTCGTTACATACGTACGCAATGCGTCTTCTGCACGGCTTCGGATGTACTATGCATGTGTCTCGAACCCTGTCTCTGTCGATACCCCCAATGTGATTTGGTATTGGTCGCGGATTCCCGTGAGTCAACCGTACGTGTACGCATTCGGGAATTGATTTGTGCACATGCCACTCGTGCTGACGTTCCTCGGGCCGGCTTAGTCACTAGGCCCGAGCCACGCGTCTCCGGATCATGCTTTCGGCAGGAATCTTCACCAAAATTGGGAAACTTGCTGGCTGCGCAGGGATTATCAGATACTTCGGATTGCGGGACCGGAAGGGATTATCAGATAATGTCTCCTCGGAAGTGTGGGATTCGCCCCAGTCTAAACGGCACTCCATGCTCGAATTTTTCCGGCAAAGCTCTTCCCCCAGCCACCTTCTCTCTTTTATATATTTAGCCATCCTTGGCGTCAAGACCTCTGACCTTCAGGACATCCCCTCTGCATCAGCATGGACACCGTCAAAAGCTTTGTGAGTGGAGATTGCTTCTCACCGAATCTCACACAGTTCTGAATGCTCGATTTTCATTTGTTTATCAGATAAACGCATCCAAGAACAACGTCTTTGCGGTCGTCAAACCTGCACCACCCGTCGACAATTTGGTGGCCAAGTTGGACAGCGCTAGCATTCCAGTGACGTCCGACCCGTGCCGCGAATGCCCCAACCCTTGTGACGAGGATGAATACCGTCATGAAGAATGGCCTTCACAGATGCTGATTGACTATACATCGGATATGCTTGGCGCCGTCAAGCCATACTTCCGACAGGTGAGAGCACTTTCACTGAGTGGTGTGGTTTCGTGCGAAGGGTGTGCTGAACTTGGTATCTTGTGCAGGTGGTCATCTCAACCGGCAAGTCGGACTGGGAACGGGAGGTAACCGAAGCTCGCGGATCATTGGCAGCTCACGTCAACGACCTCTCAATATCTGGTCACAAAGGATCCAGCTCCAACGGTCCGAAGGTGCCTGGAGTCTTCAGCTCTGACTCTGCCTCCCGCCTCAGCGTCATCAACGGCTCCCACCGCACGACGTCAGAGGACGATTCGAAGCAAACCGTGTTGATATTTCCTGATTATAAGGTGGTCACTGAGGTTGACTCGACGCGGAAGGGCGCGGAAAGTCTCGCTCGAGGCTATCTAGACCCAGAGTTGAGCAAGGCCGGGTTGGACCAACCTCAGGTCGGATCGAAAAGTTGGGTTTTACCTTATCAAGCCGTCATCCTACTCTGTGAGCTCTGCGTGACCATATAAATATCGTAACACCGCCTAACCCATTACTCCTCTCATGTTAGGCTCCCATAAGCGGCGGGACAATAAATGCGGCATCGCTGCACCGGTGCTGAAACGATGTAAGCCGAACTTCACTCACCGATTTACCTTTTCTCAAACTCACGATTATCGTTTAGCATTGACGAACGAGCTCGAGTCGGTGGGCTGGGAAGTGCACGAGCAATTGGAAGACCCTGACTGCCTGGAGGACTCCGCGATCGAAGATATCCCAGGAACAACGGAGGAAAGAGAGGCTGTAATCCAAGAGCGGCTGAAGCATCTTTGCGATCCTTCAGTAGAGACGAAACGCGCCCTCATGGTCTATTGCTCGCATATAGGGGGACACAAGTTTGCGGGTAATGTCATCGTGAGCACTTTCGTCAGGTTTTTCTCGATCTATGCTCACATTACCCGCCTAGATTTATACCCCTCAAGGATCGGGGATCTGGTACGGTCGTGTATCCTCTCATCAAAGCCATGCCGTCATGCGGACCATCACCGAGGGCAAGATATACCCCGCCCTCCTGCGAGGCGGCGTTAACCTCACACGTCCGAAGGGGAAGACTCTACTAGACTGGTAGCGCAACACTTAGCAGAAAGTAAAGCCAAGCGCAGGGTGTGGTGGGACTAGACTTGTTGGACAAGGAGATCTAAAGGCTATGAGGACTCACATTTCGGAAGTACGTGGTTGTTGCTGTGATGGAAGAGGCTTGACGGCACGGCTCGCCAATACATATCATTAGACAGTAAGACTGGGTTTGGCACATTAGAACCCCGCGATAGACTCCACTTTTGTAATCGTTCACTGCTCTACATATACCTGTATGACTAATAGGATGGTAAATCTAGCATGAGGGAAGAAAGGTACGCCAGCACCGCATCCTTATTGCGAAGCTCCCACTCGCTGGTGCTTCAGTGAAGCAACCTCATCTTCCAACTCTTGTACCCGTGTACGAAGTCGATTGACCTCCGCCTGGGAGCGTTTGAGCTCCTTCACCGCTTCCTCGTTATACTCCGAAACACCGACTGCAACGCCTGCAAGCCGGAACGGGATGTGTTATTTATAGCCATGCCTCAAGGCGACAGGATGAGATCACTCACCTCCTACGACTTTGACGATACGCCAGAGACGGAACACGATGATGAGGCTAGCGAGTTCCCTGTCTCTGCCTTTCAGGAACACTTCGACGATGAAGCTCCCGATAATTACGACCGCATCGAATAGGTGGAAACCGGAATGCGGGTACACTTTGCAGAAGGGGTTGTAGTATTCCACTCCGAAGGCCCATATAGCAACTGGTATTTCAGCCAGGAAGATGGTGGTGATTGTAAGAGAGATCCTAGCTAGGACTTCGAGCCAATCTGGGAGTTCGTCCTCATTCCGACCACACTGTGGCGTTAGGAACACGTAGGCAAGGTCCGTTATCACACAGAGTGAGTCAATCAAAATCTGTTTATGGATTCGAGGTTTTGTCAGTGACATTAGGAAGCCTTGACAGTGCAAGTGAAGTAAAGAGCTGACGCACGAGAAAGATAATGAACCGGTGGACGCGTTTGCTCTCGAGAGCTTCGCCTGTGTGATGCTGCCAGCTTTTGTATCGGGGCAGACTTTCGTCTAGCTCCCGATCCTCGACGTCATGGGTATTGTTTCTTGCAGCAGTTGGAAGAAGAGGGTCTGCCTCCGACGACATCATGTTGGTTGTCTTGACGAATTGCCGATTGTTTACCGTGCGGCGACTTGAATTCTTGTCACCATGGCCAATAATAGCTACGCAGTCCTTCAGGTGGCTGCACAAGCCCAAAGTGAGGTAGTTACTTTAAGTCACCTCCCAGCTCTTATGTACCCAAGTAGTGCAAAGGAGTGGTGGTGAACAATATTCAAAGCATTCATCCAGTATCAACCCCACCTCGCCGAAAAAATCCAAAGTAGTACCTCTTCTCGTGTCGATCAGTTGTGGATACCATGATGTTGGCTCAGAGTCTAGTCCGTGAAGCTTGATAGTCACGAATTGTCGAATTTCGACTGTCCAAGAGGATCCAACTGCTATTAGGTGCAGTAACGGTGATGTCCACAGGAGAGCCAACGGGCGACGCACGGTAGACCCTATCCGACAAGCTCCGGCTTTCGCGTGACCTATAAAGTTCAGGTTCACTTCGTCTCTACCACCTTCAACCAGCTCAACCATGTCAATGCTCGCCATCCTACCCCTACGAACCCGGCCGATACGGACAGCGAAACGATACTCTCGATCTATAGTCGGCATACGGCAGCAACAGAGAAACCTGTCTGTTGCTTCAGCTCTACCAGAGGCGTACCTCGAACCTGTCAGTGAACGGGGAATCGCCGCCATAACACTCAACCGCCCCAACGCGAAGAACGCAATATCAGTGAAGCTACTCAAGGTTTGATTAAGCTCATACTCATAGAACGTAGCCGAGTCGGACTGACGATCAAATCACGCAGGAACTCCGCGATGCTCTTGACAAAGCAGCTTTCGATCCATCGTACGTTTGAAATCAAAAGCCTATCGAAGCTGAACATCACTGATCTCCTCTCCGCGTAGTGTCAATGTGCTTATAATTCGGTCCTCCGAACCCGGTTCATTCTGCGCGGGCGCAGATCTCATCGAGAGACGGACAATGACCAAAGCGGAGGTCAACAAGTTCTTGGCCGACTTGCGGTCCGCATTCTGTCTACTTGAGGACCTTCCTATGCCCACGATTGCTGCTATCGACGGTCCAGCTCTCGGTGGTGGACTGGAGCTTGCGCTCTCCTGCGATTTACGCGTGGCAGGTGAGAAAATGTCTTTCAATGAAACATGATGCAGCTTGCTTAGCTTTCTCTGTCAGGCGCGAATGTGACCAAGATTGGACTTCCGGAGACGAAGCTGGGGATAATACCTGGAGCAGGCGGAACTCAAAGAGCAACCCGACTGCTTGGTGCTAGCAAAGCTAAAACCCTCATTTTCACTGGACGAATGTTAACTGCACAAGATGCACTTGAATGGGGTAAGCGCACGTGCCTTCTTTGTCTTGCAGTGCCCTAACGATCGTCTTTAGGTGTGGTTGACGTCGTTTCGGACCCTTCCTCAACTGCATACGACGCTGCCCTAACACTTGCCAAGGAGATCAATCAAAGCGGTACGGCACTGCCCTCCGTCGGCAGTTGATTGCCATAGCTCACTGCTTATCTTTCAGCCCCGCTCGCTTTACGTGCAGCGAAGATGGCCATCTCCAAGGCTCCTGAACTTGATCTGGACTCCGGTCTATCATTCGAACGTGCGTGCTATGAGCCGCTATTATTAACATCCGACAGGATAGAAGCTCTCAACGCATTCCGAGAGAAGCGCAAACCCATGTTCAAGGGAGAATAGATTTACACCGCCACTTTTATCTCCTCGCTTAAGCGAGCCGGACTCCTCCGAGCGTTTCCCCACTCTCACTCCTCATTAGAGACATGGTTGTATTATGACATTGCATACCCGAACGAGAAGTACCCCCCTCCTGTTGCAGTTGGCTGGGTTCCAGCTGTGGTCCCAGTTCCAGCTGTTGCTCCCGCACCGGCCGTGGTTGCGTAGGCACGCAGGCCTTCGAGTTCCTTCATCATAACGCTCAAGCGACTCATTCCCAGCCTCTCTCTCAGCCCCTTCACCGCCTCACTCCCGACCCTGGCCATCGAGGTAGTTGTTGACGTTTCCGGCTCATGCAGATCGTCCACAGGGCCTAAAAGCGCGTCGAATGATATTTGACCCCAATCAACCCGCTGCATGAGGTAAGGCCGCAAGAGACGGGAATCAATGCGTCCGAGGTGATCTTCCGTAATGTACGTCTTGAGAATTTCCGGACGGACGAGGAAGACGTTACCGAGCTGACGGATGAACTCGAACCGCTCGTCTAATGCGGGAAGACCAAATGTGGCCACTGTATCTTGATACGTCTTGAGGTCCCTAGGAGGAGGAAGAGAGGGTGTCAAACGTGCTGACTCTCTAGAAGTTGGGAGTCGAGCTTACTTCGCCACCATGAGTCCTCCAGTAGCGCTAACGGGGAATTTCTTGAGATGTTCGAGTAACATACTGATACAGAGAAGTCTATCAGGTCGGTGGTTTTAAAAGGGTAGGAAGCACTCACCTGTGGAACGTTACACCGATCTCTGTCAAAAAGCTTTCCAAATTCTGGCCACTCAGATTCTCCTTTGCGGCATCTCTGACTTTTTCTAACATGTCACAGCACCCGGTGCATGGGTCGGTATTCACCCGTGCAAATGATAGATCGTCATTTCGAGGTTTGAAATCGGTCTTTTTTTGCTTCTGAAGTTGCATAGACAACCAGGCGACGATGCCTAGTTGAGATGTTTGCATTTAGTATTTTGCTGTATCACATCATCCCGCCCGGCCTTACCATCGATCACTTTCTGTTCAAGAGCATTTGCAAGTCCCTCAATGCGACTGATTGTCTGGCCGTTGAATATGATCATTTCCCTCCGTCCAGTTACTGAAGAGCTGGTTAAAGGAATGAGTGCTATGGAAGCATACTGTTGCCAGAGTTGACAGATCAAGTCCACTACGCGGATGACCGCCAGCGATGAGGACAAATCGGGCTCGACTTTGGTGTCTCGAGTTTCTAGTCGAACCTGAGCTCTAAGTGCCCACAAGACTCCATTAGTAGGTCTACTGAATCGTAACGTCGGCACTCACGTCTCCAACGCCATCTCTACATAGCCAGTTCCGAGGGACTCGGCTAGTACCTTCGTCAAGGTTAGGACATTCTTGGGTCTACCGTGTCATACGTGAGTTCGAACAAAAGAAAAAGAGACGGAGGAACTCACAACTCCGCTGCAGGGCTCATTTCGACACATCGACCTATGGCTTCCGCGTGCCATTTAAGCATCTTCTCCGCTGTATCCAAGCTGAGAATCCCATCTGCCTCGTTGACACTTTCGCTGTGCCCTGCGGCTGTTGTGGCTGCGGATGGTTTACTAGCGTCAGGCGCTGGGCCATGCAGGGAAACTGGTGGATTAAGCGCGACGGGAGATGCGGCTGAACCAGGATAAGCCGAGAGCTTCATGCTGGATGCCATGCCGCGTAGCTGCGCAAAAGCAGAAGAAGCGGATGAGGATGCCGCTGTCGCTGAGAGCGATGTGCCGGTCCCGGATGACAGTTGGTTGGCGATGCGATCTAGTAGACCACCACCTGTTGCTTTGGTCCTCATCATCAGCTGTAAAAGATGTTGTCAATCCTAAGCCAAAAGATCTGCTAGTTGCATTCCTTACGTGAACTTTGGTGAACCTGGTCAGGTACTCCGAGTATAGTTCGCCTAGACTCTTGCTCTCCTTCTCGAGGTACTTAGTTCCCTCGATGTAATGCACGAAAAGTTCCTCCATCGCGCTTTCTAGCATTGTGCCGAAAGGTAAAGCAACGCCCATCCCTCTAGCATCTCGGGTCTCCAAAGCATCCAAGGAGCTCCCTTCGAGCGCCGGTCTCGATGAAGAAGCAGACATGACTGCCGATAGGTCGTATGGCCGGAGGTCTTCAACGAGGGCGGAGATTTGAACATGCGCGAGTTGGAGGAGACGGAGGAAAGCAAGGGTTGAGATGGCTGACGCCTTTTCCAGGAGCATCTCAATGTGACCTTGGATCTACAAAGCCAACCTCATTAGATACCTTCACAATACGGTACTGAGCAGGCATCTTACGGATTGCTCGAAGACCCGTTGCAGGAATACTTGCATGACAACCGGTGGGTTTGGAAAGACTGCCTGGATAATCTGGGCTTCTTGTCCTACAGTCGTACGAATATCATCCAACAGTGCAGCGAGGCCAAGGTCTTTCTTCGGCAGACTTGCATCCGGATCAGGCAATATCTCCCACCTAAATGAAGCAAACGCATGAGTGAAGCCACTAATACACATTCACGAGGGAAAGTGGGCTAACAGATGGGTCTCTTCGATCGAGGTGGTTTCGTTCAATCTCGACTTCGATATAAAGAAGTCGTGTTGATTGACATAGATTTGAACACATGATGCTCCTCCGTTGAACTCGAGTAGAGTTTGAGCACAGTGCTATGCATATCTTGGGTAAGTTACACCAAAAGACGCCTTTTAGAGTCGAGCCTACCTTCATGATCTTTGGATCACCTTTCCGGTACGACTTATCGAACAGGCGAAGCATATCCTTCTCGAATTTCTCACAGTATTTCTCCAGCTCGGTTCTGGCCTATAGTTGAGTTTTGAGACAAAAAAATCTCTCTTTGGGGCAGTCGTCTTACCCGAGTGGCGTTTTGCACATCTAACTCCTTAGATACGGCAGTCAGCCTCCGCAATAGAACGGCAATTTGCTGTCTTCCTTCTCGGCCTTCCTTCCTCAGAGCTTCAATCTTCGTGGTGTCACCCCTGGAGAATTGGCTCCAATAGCTGACAATATCATGGGCTGCTTGTGCCCGTTGCCTTGCTATATGGACCGATTCTAGTTGCTCTCCTGAACAACAGCCACCTTGCTTCAGGGAGAGTGTTTCCCATTTTGTTGGACCATGACTTACCAATACGGACAGCAGTTCGGCCTACTTCCGTTATCTTGCTTTCCATCCCATTGAAGGACTTGCCTACAGACTGCATGGAGTAAGTCATGGCAAGTGAATGTAGACTAATCGAAATCGAACCTCGAAGCCCTTATTCAGTTCAGATAGCTTCTTCGAATATTCTTTTTCTGCAGTTTTACAGCTTTGCTCTTCGCGTTCAGTCTTCTTCTGTACGTCCTTCCGGAGATCGATTAAGACGTCCACTGCAGACTCGAAAGTGCAGATAAAGGGTTTAGGGTCGAAAGCTATCGACAACAAGTTGAGAGGAGTCGTGAGTAATGAGATCTCGAGCACTTACGTCCCGGCTCCGCTTTAGACTGTGCTATGAGCTTTTCAGACATGGAAGCGATAAAGTCCTTGATGTCGAACTTGTCCGAGCTGAAAGTTGATAGCTGCAAGAGGTCCTGAACAGCGGGGTCCAAAGGATGGAGCTCCTTGGCGGGCTTGTTGCGCGGTATGGGAGCGTCATAAGACATTCAGCTCATTCAAAATGTGACCCAATGTCGTCTACGGTAGGTGGTGGTGGTTGCGATCTCAGGGAGTTTCGTTTGTGCCTGTGGTGACGTTGAAGCAAGTCCCCGTCTCCGCGTCGAAATTTACTGAGGGCCGACCACCTCCTCGCTCAACACCATGGACCACCTTGGAGGGATTCTGCAACATCAGTTAGCAACGGATGCCTCATCTTTTGAGCATACTCCTATCGTGCTACAGACTTTAACGGCGGAACACCTCAAGCCCTCTCAACACAGTGGGAAATGGATGGCTAGGATTAACTCGCTGCTTCATTCTCGAGAGCCCTCATTGAGATGGACAGGTCTCTGTCTCGCATACAAAACCTCAGAGCTCAGTATGACTCTTATGCTAGAGCATGCCGAAGTATGGGTTGGCCTTGTTCTACCTATGCTATCCGTACGTGCAGCGCCTGCTTGTCAGAGAGGAAGCTGACCTTAGAGTCACAGAAACCGGACGTAGATCCCATTTACACATTATCGATCCGACTTCTGCTCCATATCTTCTCTTCGGCCACGCATATGACGGAGTTTCAGCGACAAGTCTCGATGCCAAATGTCCCGCGCTTCGCGTCCGCTCTAGTCAGCCTTGCGGAAAAGGACGTTTCGATGTCTCTAAAGGTCAGCCTAAATCAAATGGTGCGCATCAACGACTGAATAATGGTTGCAGATTACTATTTTTGAAACCCTTCGAGCTCTACTTGGCGTATACCCGTCCGTTTTGAGAAGCGTCCAAGCCCCGATATATAAACTGGCCTTACGTCACGTTTCTGGCTCTTTCCCCACCCCAACTGCTCCTCAACTAGTATCCTCTGTATCAATCCTTTTGGCCGGCTTGCATCTCTCGAGCGGAAAGATCGCAGCTTCGGCTGCCTGGAAGAAGACCATGGAAGCTGCTTTGACGACGGCTCATGTCTCTCTCGAAGCCCTGCGCACCAGCTACTCTTACTGTACGTCGTGTTTGCGCGCACGTAAGCCTCTCTGACCGTTGATGTAGCCACACATTCTACTAGGGCTGAGCTCGAGGTTCCCAAACTACCAGATGACCCAATGATTGCAGTCCCTCTTGCTCTCGACAGGCTCCGCTGCATGATGTCTGTCATTTCTGCACTATCAAGGTAAGCATAATCTTTTGAAAGACGTCTGGTGCTGTATTAAGCACTTGGATTTGAAGATTGGAGAGACCCCAAATAGTCACACTACCAGTTGCTGGTATAGTTCGACTTACCGTAGATCTGCTGCAAGGCGCCCCGGAAAGTCCGGTGAGTGTCCCGTTTGAACCCAAAGAAACAGCTCTGATACAGACCTATGTTATAGCCCGATAACCAAGACCCCGCTCTTTACGCCTTTCAGCTGAGCCTTGTGCCTTCGTTATGGAGATTAGGTTGTCAGCTCGCAACTACACTGTGCGAAAGGTCAGTCATACGACAATATACCGTGCTTAGGCTCCCAGACTGATGCATTTGCTAAAGCGCGGGGCAATATGTAACTCCTTATGCGTCCCAGATGATTAACGCTCTGGTATTTCACTTGGCTCAGCAAGGTATCCCGTGAGTCCTGTCTGTCGTCTTAAGCTCTCCCGCGTCCGGTCTCACACCGTTCAGTATTACCACGCGAACCCTAGTTCTCAACACCTTAAGATCCGTAATCTACCTGACTTTCCCCTTCCACTCCTCTAACCTTCCGAACCGCATTGCCAGAACCACCTTGACCTCGATCACCACCCTTCTGTCTGAAGACCCGTCGAAGAGCGAGCCAACAGACAACGTGTTGGGTCAAAGTTTGACAGGTCGCGGGAAAGGGAAAAAACGGGCAAGGGGCTACGAGGGGGATGAGCTGTTGCGAAGTCGGCCTCCTGGGTCTCAGCTTGATGCGGAACAGTCGGAAGAAATCATTGCTGCCGTAGATGGTATGTCATTGAAGAAACGCTGACTTGGAATCTCTCTGACTTATTGGCGTTATAACTTTCAGTGCTGGAGGCGCTGATTGTATCAGGATTCGTGTCCCAACCCACCTTGTCCACGATTCATCGCGTGTTACTTTCAGTTCTCCTCCTACTTTCACAGCAAACGTCAGAGACATTCTCCAAGAGCCTCAGAGCATACGGAAATCTCCAGCAGAAAGTGTTCGACTTAACCACGCAGATCGCAATGCGCGGCAAGGACGGATTTGCCGCAAGGTCACTGGGAGCGGTGTTGTCGTCATCTCAAACTCTATCGGCAGGATTTGAAACCAAAAAGGTGATGATATCGTTACTTATTTTGTCAGAAACGACTCTGAACCTCTTAAACAGGCATACATCGACCTAGGGAGCCGACTGGAAAGCACCCTTCATCCACGCTTACCTCCTCTTCTCAAAACTGCTCCCCCAGTGGAGAGCTTCCCTCTGTTCAAGAGAGAAAAGACCAAGGAAGAGAGGGAAATCTTGGAAGAGTTGCGTGTGGACAGCTCCGATACGCTCACTACAGCAGCCGTCCCAAACAAGGGGATCGTAGAGGCAGCAGTGACCATTTCAACGCCGAATCGAGGGGTGCAACACGACAGCACAGCTCCACAACTGAATGGGAGCACCATTGCCGCTCCGATAGTACCTCAACCTCCAATACGCCCTGTCGCTTTGGTCACTGATCAACTCGCCCAGTCAGTTTCCATGTCCTTGAGGACTGCGGCCAATCCAACGGGTGGACAACCAGCAGCTCTTCCAAGCACGTCGAAGGACGTCGAATCAGGGATCGGTGCCCATACCTACGAGAAACCGGATTGGGCAGTTCTGTCCGATTACGTTCCACCAGCTCTTCCCCAACCTTCACCCGAGCCGACTAAAGAAGAGCAACTCCCCTCCTTACGCGTACCTATGGATCACGACGATGATGAAGACCAGCCAATTCCTGAAATCGACATGCGGTCCGACACGGAAGACGAAGAATGAACGGAGTCAGGTTGGTGTAGGTTAAGGCTAGGTCTTATTTGAACTATGTAGAGGGATCGCGTGTTTAGATCCATGGTTCAGGTTGTTAAAGGATGGTTAAGTGGCCAGTTCGCCGTGAGGGGTGTGCCTAGGATAGACAGCTGACCAAAATTGAACCGTGTGCCCGAGTCATTTATACCAGTCAGTCAAGAGTCCAGTCCGCGTCAAAATTCGTAGAGGGCAAGTTCAACGGCATGGCTTCTTCAGACTCGACTTTGATTTTTGGAGACGGATCGTTTGAGGAACAGGTAAAGTATCTGGAATATGAGAAACACAACACGTAACTCATCGACTATGCAGGTCCAGGAGCTGGTGAACTACCTGGCTCGAGACCTTGCCGAAGATGCTCGAACATCGTTCATCAGTCCATTTCAAACCGCGCTACTGTCCCAAGACAAGAATAGAAAACAGAAGACGATTACTCTTGTACTTGGGGCGGTAAAGGGATTGGGTTCCGGATCCGACAAAGGTTAGTTGCCCGGGTATTGTTCGGCTTGTTTGTGTCTCTAATCCTGATGAAGAACCTCGGTCATAGAAATTGAAGGATTCTTTAATCTTCTCTATGCGCATACCTTAGCAGCATTCCCTGATGAGGCGGGGCAAAAGGAACAATTACTACCTCTCATCCATACCATTTCCGCAACCTCAAACCCTTCACTCATCAAGTACAGAATGTGAGTTTATCGAGAGAAAATCGCATTTCCATAAGTATACTCATGATGCCCCCGTAGATTAACAAACCTGTTCAACATCCTGCCACGACGTTCTCCGCTCCGACTCCAGGTGTACGAAGCACTGGTCACTTTAGCTACCGCTCAGGATGAGCTAGACCTTCTCGGAGTTAAAAAAACGGACATTGAGAGATGGCTCTCGGAATGGGACATCTCGGCCGACGAGCGATCCTCGCTCTTGAAGACGCTTTCAGATGCCTACAGCAAACGCGGTCCCCCGTGAGTGTCACTCCGTCTATCGCCCTAAAATTCGGATCTGAAGAATACCTCTAGAGAAACTTTTCTCGACTTCCAGCTCTCCTATATCTCATCTCTCCCCGAAACATCGGGTGATATCCAGCCAGCTATTTTGGGTGCGATTGCAACAGTTCTCAAAACTCCAAACATGTTCGACTTCGACTCGTTAAAGAAACTTCCGTCGTTGAAAGTAGTGCAATCAACCCCGCTGTATGGTTTATTACAGGTTTTTTTGGATGGAGACTATTCGCAGTTAAGCGAGTGGTTATCAGGGAACGAATCGTCTATCGGAGAATTCGGTGGGTCTGAAACGGCGGTTGGTAGTCGGCCCCGATGTTCTGATTTGTCTTCTGCAGGTCTCGACCGAGCTGGACTTGAGAAGAAGATTAGGTTACTGAGTATCGCAACACTTGCAACCCAAAACGTCGGCAAAGATTTGCCGTATTCCACCGTCGCATCAACTTTGCAAGTCCCCGCCACGGATGTAGAGAAGTGGTCGATTGACGGTAAGTATATAACGGACCGCCTTGAGCCAATACCTAAAGCTCCTGTAATTTAACAGCCATGCGAGCAAATCTCATAAGCGGGAAACTTTCACAGCCAGCGCAAGCACTACACATCACCCGTGCGACACACAGATCCTTTAGTTCCGGGGACTGGGTGCAGCTTGAGAAGAGGCTTCTGAATTGGAGAGCGGAGTTGGTCGGTGTCCTGGATGTCCTTGCGAACACTAAGCAGAGCCGGAAGCCACGGGGAGCCCAGGAAGCAGAGGTTCCAGCGGAGAAAACTGTACAAGCAGCAGCTTGATTTAGTGACGATTTGGGTTGTAATGGAGTTTGCGAGTCTCACAGTCGCCCCGAGGCTCCCCCTGGGTCGATGAAGCGGCGCGCGCCCCTTGTACGATCCTCAATCACCGCGCTCTAGGTCCTTCTAGATTTTCCAACTTGCGTGCATAACCTTACCATTGTTCGACGCGTCACTTCCCTTCGGAGACCTCCTGCGATGAATCGCTCAAAGACCTTGAAAGGGGGTTTCGCGGTTATATAACCAGCTCTTGTGCGAGATTTGTTGGAAGGCGAATCCCCCTGAACACAGTCCTCCTCATTCTCCGCCGCTGCTAGCCAAGTCAGACATGCGCCTAACCTTCTTCACCGACATTGGGCAGTCCTACGTGATAGAGGTCGATTCTCAAATGGAATTGGAGAACATCCTGGCTTTGTTGGAGGCCGAGGCGAGTCGGTCAGACCAGAGTAAAACGGTGTAGCGCTGACATAGCAGCGGCCTTTGGAATACACAGTCTGGCATTCCGGCAAACGAGCAAAGTATCTCCTTTGAGGGAAGAGATCTTAGTGATCCGAAGGCTACTCTAGCATCCTTCGGCATCGGGGAAGAAGCCATGCTCTTGCTTCGGAGGAAGGTCGTCGTTGCTGGGCGGTTAGTAGTGCAAAGTTGACTTGATTGGGAAGAAAGTCTCATAAACTGTCTAAAATTATTCAGAACCGCTGAGCAGGACGCAGAGATGATGAGACTTCAGCTACTCGGGGATCCGCAGCTCATGCGTCAACTCCAGCAGGTAAAGCCAAGACACCTCAGGGCGACTTCACCAGACCGCCACTAAACCGACCTCGAAACGTATATATAGGCACAACCTGAGCTAGCTACAGCGGCACAGAATAATCCTCGCCGCTTCGCGGAACTTCTGAGTGACACTCGTCGGAGGCACAATGAAGCGGAGCTTGCGAGGCAGCGGGAGATCGAAGCTCTCAATATGAACCCTTTCGATGTCGACGCTCAGAGAAAGATCGAAGAGGCTATCAGGATGGAAGCTGTCATGGAAAATCTTGAGCATGCCATGGAGTTTTCTCCTGAAGCTTTTGGCCGCGTGCATATGCTTTAGTACGTTCCTCTCTTCTCATGGCGACTAATCGCGTCTCATCTTACGGTATTATCTAGCATAAATGTCGAGGTGAATGGTCACCCTGTAAAGGCATTCGTTGATTCTGGTGCTCAGCAGACAATCAGTAAGATTTTACTTCCAGCCCTTTAAGCCTGGTCTAATCAGGATGATTTGTAGTCAGTCCTGAGTGCGCAGAGGCTTGCGGGTGAGTTACTCAGCTTGAAAGTCAGGTGTGCACGGTATTAACCCTCTGTACAGCATCATGCGTCTCCTTGATACTCGTTTCTCGGGTATTGCTAAGGGAGTCGGAACTGCAAATATCCTCGGTCGAGTTCACAGCGCTCAAATGAAAGTGGCAGACGTGTACCTACCTTGTGCATATACGGTATTAGAGGTGATTGGATTGGCTTTCATACTAAATGACCTCAGTCGGACGACTAACTCGCTGTGTAAATATTTAGGGCAAGGATGTCGATTTGCTGCTCGGGCTAGATATGCTCAAAGCCCATCAAGCCTGCATCGACCTGGAGAAGAACGTACTCCGTATCAGAGGTCGAGAAGTACCTTTCCTTCCAGAACACGAATTGCCAAAGAACTCTCTTGGCCAAGATACAGAGCTGGCGGACACGCGATCACAGCAGCCGGGGTCTGTCCCTGGCCCCTCGGGCTCTGGCGCGCAGCCTCATTTCCCCGGATCAGGACAAACCATATCTTCAGCGCCCGCTCCCAATCACTCAGCTGGACCGCAGGTATTGAATCCACAAATCAGAGCTCAGCAGCAATACCCTGAAAAAGACGTACAAGCCCTCATGGCGCTCGGAGTGGACCGAAACATGGCTTTAGAATTGCTAAAAGCTGCCAACGGAAATGTTGACGTAGCCTGCTCGTTGTTGTTTTAAGATCTCTTGTAGTGTACTGACATCAATCGTTTTATAATGCATCTCTATTTGGACGTGATGGAAATATCTCCGACAGACGATCGTATTTTACCACCATCATCCTTACACAGAGGGTCAACAACTGGCAATATCTCAAGGCGCCACAACAATACACAGTGACACGAACAACCTCGACTCACCAAAAATGAGTGTCACGCTTCATGATCAGCAGTTATTTGCCTTCACGGCTGCCCTTCAAGAGGTTGATCCGGACCATGCCGAAGCTGCGATCGAGATGGAAGGTATGAGGCTGATCCTCCATAGGAAGACTCGCTGGTCCTTAGTGTGTCTTTCAGCTCTACAGTCCATCTACGGAGAACACGCTGTCCGGCCTTGGTCGGCAACTAGACGCAATGCGGATCAGGACGATAGCCGAGCACCGTCGCCTTCGAATGAGGACCCCCTGCTGGGATGGCTCCCAGGGGAGCGTATTCGTTTCGAAGTCCTAACGACGTGAGCTTGGTTTGCATTGCTGTTGTGCGTATGTCTCTTCGGCCATTAATGCATCCTACTTAATTTGACTCCCCCTCTCACTGTAGACTGACTGCACCTCACGAAAGTGTCCAGATTCGACTTCTGGCCACCCTTCCCCCAACCTATCCGACTGAGTCTCCGCCTCAGCTTCAATTGCTTTCCCGATATGTCGGAGACTTTGGGGTTGATGCAGGGTTATTCGGGGCTGTCATGAGAACATACATCGCTCATCCCGGGGTGGAATGGATCCCCGGTGACGTTGCTGTCTTGTAAGACTTGCGGTCTCTCGGGCATACCAAGAAATGCTGCTGATACTAGAAACATCCCATGATAGTGACGGGATAGAACATGTCAAGGTCATTTTAGGAGAGTGGTACAGTGAGCGACTCAGTTCCGGATTGGCACGCCAACTAGAGCATGAACAAGAGCACGAGGGTACTTTGCAAAGGCATAAAAGCGAGACAGACCATGTACCAGAAGCGTCTGTCGAGATTGCAGAAGCAGCTTCAGCTCAAGCTAGCTTGCCGCCAGGGATTAAGCTATTCGAAAGCGAACCGATCATTGACCGGAAGAGCGTATTTGTGGCTCGAGCTTGTGTCATCACAGATCCGGCTCAGGTACTTTCAAACGTGGGGTGACGACGAAACCGAAAGGCGCTGACTCCAATGTGCCTCGATCCTAAGGTTCAGCAGATTGTGCAACACCTATTGGGCGACCGGAAGATTGCTCGCGCCGCTCACCCTGTCATCCGAGCGTGGCGGGTCGAAGTCAATGGCATCCTGCACCAAGACAATGATGATGATGGTGAATCGGCGGCTGGAGGACGTCTTGCACATTTGTTACAGATATTGGTAGAGTGGTCTCGTTCGTTCCACACAAGTTCGCGAAGCTGAAAATAGGGGCTTCTAGGGATTGACTAATGTGCTGGTCATTGTTACTCGGTATTTTGGCGGGATACATCTTGGTCCCGACAGGTTTAAGCACATCAATGCGGCCGCTCGAAACGCTATTGAAGCCGCTGGACTCCTGGATGATCAAGCCAAGAAGCCCAAGGGAAATAAGAGGAAGTAGTCCTGCTGTATGAGTAGTCGAGCGAGCCCAGAAGGGCCTGTAATTCCTCTCGGGGTCTTTCAATGTCCATGCGGAGAAACGAACGATCTAGATGTAAAGCTGATATATAGTCGGGTACAAGGACAACCATGTTGGCATTTTAGTGGTATAAACCGAAAGGCGTATGTGGCCATTTACTGGATTGGCCTATAGAGCTGCATGAGACGAGTCTTGAACACTAAAAAGATGCTTTAGAAAGAATCAAGCGAGAAACCTCATCGAACAACTCACTCTGCTGGTTATCCCAGAGCTCTGCAGCTTCAACGTTCAGAGGTGAATCATTGTTGGGCTCTATCGAGTAACTAAATCAGAGCTACACCCTGGCGAGCGGAATGAGTTGCGTTACCTCCAAGGAGACTCTGTAATGACACCAACACAGTCTGAACAGAGTAAACCGCGCTCCATTTCTCCTACAAGTCGTACTCGAAGTCAGAACAGGCCTCTACAAGCTGCCGGATTCCGGAACCTTTACCTTCAAAATATCCAAGCAAATCTCGCCCTGCATTGAGACATTAGGATGGAAGCAAGGGGTGGTGAATTTGATGGTTGGTGCGGTGTATGGATAATTGGAAGGAAAAGAAATCGAGATCTTGAAAGCGAGCCCCTCATACACCTGGATATTCGAAATTCCATCATCCGCTTAATTAGTTACCCCCTCAAACCCCAAGAGGATAACGCACCGTTCCCGCAGAACCCTCAATCCGGCCAACCCATTCCTGCGAAGGTCGAAGTGGTAAGAACGAGGCGAGAAACACGTGTCCGTGGCTGGACTTACGAAAATATTGTCGTCAGAGTTTGGGAACGCGGACTGTTGGACAAGTACGTTCAGTATTAGTCAGTTTGCAAAATGTCGGCCGCACGACGAGTTGGGCTGCTCACAATGCCAGGAGGGGACGACATCTACAAGAAGCATTCGTTAGGCCAGTCCAATGCGCTGCGGTAGAATTACAGTGGCTCACCATCAATGTCATGAGCTCGTTGCTTAGTCTGGATCCAAATGTGTCAGTCACTAGGTATATTCAACTTCGCAAGTCGCGTTAGTTTTGCGAACCTCTTAGTAACGCTCCCTGCAGGCGGGACAGTGGAAGCTGAAGCGGCCCCCTTGACTGGGGAGGAAGGTGTACGAGTAGCGGGCATCTGCTCCATGCTGAGGTTGAGGTCAGGCTGGGTCGAGAGTGTGTTAGACGTTAGAGTAGTGGGTCGTTAGTCGTTAGTCGTGTACAACACGTCTTTATGTATGGGGTTGGTTCAGGTGAGGATGGTCGAATGAGAAAGAACAAAAAGGCGAAGAAACCCGAACTTGCAAAAAACAAGACCCTGTTCGCGCATCACGTGTTCCGCGTTTGACGCTTAGCTTCAGAAGCGAACCCGCAACGACGAACGTCTCGGAATCCGTCAACCCATGGATTTCAAGCAAATTTAGACTCATCGGGGCTGTATCCCAGAATACATCCAACGATGCAAAGGCTCCCCTCTTTTTAGAAAGTTGTGCCCTTGCAACCTGTTTACGAGGTTTAGGCTAATCATCAATCTCCACAATGTCTATCATCGAAGCTGATAATCTCGGAGAGCCGATAGGGCTATCTAAAATTATTATAGCCGTTTCTTTGTTCGGTGAGGAAAAATCGGCCGTCAGATCATGCTTCGTCTAACATCTGGCAATCCGAAACTTTCAGTTACCTTTCGTTGTCCCATCCCTCCCGTTCGCCAATGAAGCAGCATTCGACTACAGTACATGATTAGATATACCTGGCTTAAGATCTGGACAGGACTCTCTTAAGTACTCACGGCCGTAACTCTTGCATCCACGACTTGATTGTCGGGGTCCAGATCAAGGCGCCCCATTGAATCCAAACAGGCCACCATCGGTCGATCTTCTGAAGAAACGGGTCTTCCGATATGCCCGAGTAATTAGCAAATCGGTCTTCTCATAGGTCTCGGGTGTACGGACCTCAGAGGTAAGGGTTGCGTGGACTGCCAAATAAGGGGTTCGATCTCGTTATTCTCACAAACTCGTTTGTAGACCCTTGTACTGTGACGGCAAGAAAACGTACACTCAAAGTCTGCAACCTCTTTAAGCGATTTATCTCAGCAGTTAGTCTGTCGCACCTGTGCAAAAGAACCGCATGGCCGACAGTTAGAAGGGATGCAGACATGGATAGACGGTCAAGAGCGGTCCTCACTCCATCATCTTTTCCTCAAGCTTTGTCTCCAGCTCTCTACAGGATGCTTTGAGAGAGTCGTTGAGGCTCTGAAGTTTGTCCCGGTCTTGCTTGAGACGCGTCGTTTCGTCCTCTCCGTGCTCTGGGTAGAGTCGGATTACGCATTCCAAGTTGCTTGTCTGAGAAATCGGAGGGGTCCAATTACATGTGGGACATGCAACCTTCCGTAGCTGAGCAATGCACTGCATACAGAATATGTGTCCTGGAGTAAGGAACCCACTGACCATTAACGTTGTGGTCTAGCACGTATTCGAACCCCAGCTACGTCGCGTGTAGCAGCTTACCGCAAGGATAGCAGGCTAGCCGAGTTTGTTCGTCAAAAGCTAGGTAGCATATGGTACACTCCCAAGGCATTGTTTTGGCGAGCGAGAGTGAGGGATGTGGGGTTGAAGGAAGGACGCGGGCAATTCATGCCAAACACACGTGACCGCGGAAGCGTTCCAACTGAATCCCGCAATTGCAATCCAGTGGGGACTCGAATTGGCCTGAGATCAAACTCCTTCGCCCCCATTTCAACACTGAAAAAATCTCTCTATCTATTAGATTTCGCCGGACAATAGACCCTTAAGTAAAAAGATTTAGTCGCGAAGATGTGAACCCTTCTTGCCGGATGCAGCCGAAGATACTTTACCAGACAGCGAGCTTGAAAGCAAGCACAGTACGAATAAAGTACCAAAGACTGAGAGACACAAAAATGGTGTCAGAAAGCTTTGGAGGGAGTCTTGCAGAGGGGATCCTCGTCGATTCTCGGGCGCTCGAGCAGTATTATTCTTTGCGGACGGTCTTCTCCGCCGCATCGACAACCCCTTCCGTCAGCCGGCTGTGCTTTTGCGACCTTTAAGTCTTTTTAGCTCTCTTTCTACCTCTTGATGTTTATGAGAGGGAATGATCGACCGAACGCAGCGATCGTCATCGGAGCAGGAGGGCGAAACACGTGAACCCGCATATCGAGGCAGACTGTATCAGTGAGACTCACTAGGATAACGTCAATGCGAGGAAGGTTATTAACATTTGAGCGGAAATGATATTCTTCCTACTTGTTAGCAACTATTCATAGTCGATTTCGAAGGCTTTGATCCTATCAAGGCAACATCGTATTGTGTTCGATTCATGAGGCCCCTCATAATTCGCTTGACGCGATATTTCTAGGCGAAAGAGCGCTAGAGAACAGAAATACAACCCCGCAGAAAGCGTGATCATTGAGATGTCCCACTTGACAGCATGAATTGTTATTATGGAGCTGATTACACGGCGATGTTGAGTAGAACAATAGGAATAAGTAGCGCTGTACGAGACGTCTCAGTCAGGAAGCAGCCCCCTCTCGTATCATGAGCCTCAGGATATTACATGCAATCAATGAAGAAGCAGAAGGGACCCTGAACCTACTGATTTGCTACCATCATATCGTCGTCGGTAGAAGGCCCTCGAAAACCTCTTGGCGGTCGAACAGGGCTATCCGGTACCGTAATCGCTGTTTCTGATATCAAAAAACAAGATCAGCCAGGAAGGGTCTTTGGAAAAGATTCATGACACTACAACGAAAGGCAGTCGATCACCTTTCGTCTTTCCTTTCTCGCTTGCCAGTCGACCTCGCGAATCTCTTTTGCAGCGGCCGCAAACCGTCCTCTCAATCGTAGGCAATTTCAGCTCTCGCAGCCTTTTTACTTTTTCCAGAAGGATATCACACCTGGGGCCAAGATTGATGATCAAAACCGGGGCAGGGAGGGGAACACAGGGTGAAGGGACACTCACATCGTTAATTTCTCTTTCAACCTCATGTTCAGACTCCTTGCCGTGGTGTTGAGCTCCTTTACTGTTGCCTTAAGATTTGTTACCCTTGCGTCGAGGGAGTTGGCGAGGTTCCGGAGCCTCTGGTTATCCTCAATAAGCTGGGTAGTCCGAGCCTCCTCTTCAGCGTCCGGTTCAGGATAGAGACGAGTAAAACAGAAGCATCCAGTGCTCGGATGAATCGGGCTCATATTGCATGTTGGGCAATCGAGTCGTCTCTTGCGAAGCTCAAAGACGCAGTTTATACATAGTACGTGACCTGACGCAACAAACGAAGTGGGCTCTCAGGCCAACGCGGCAGCGGTCGGTGGACGAGAACTTCCGTACTTACCACAAGGGAGGCATGCGGGCAGGGCTTTGTCCTCGCCGTCGAAAGCGAGGTAGCAAACGCAGCAGATTCCTAACATGGGGGCGAGGAAGGGGGGGGGATCGTAGAGCGGTCGAAATCGGAACGGAGAACAAGCAGATTACAATGAGAGAAACAAGAGGTACTCTGAGCGAACCTGCTTTGTTTCGGGTTTGACGTCGTTTTGTCGGTCTGTGTTGTGGTCGCTAGCTCATCACGTGAATGTGACAAAGACTTCATGATCTTAGAGAAGTGATATCGTTTCTCCTCGTCTTATCGCACCCTTCACAGCAAAAATTAGGATGCCCTTCAGAGATGAAATCAAAAACGGGGGGAATATGACCCTAAAGCACACGGGACAGTCAAGGCCCTTGCGCGGAGCCATAACTAGCAACATGAACAATCGTATTTTACAGTTTAGTTAGACTTGAGCAGGATGGCAATAAAGAGCTTCGAATGAAACAGTAGTCATGACGGGGCGTTTTCCCCTGTTCGGGAAAGTATCGATACAGTGTGAAAAGTTGGTACAGACGAAAGCGAGGATAGCGAGGATAAAAACGTGAACGATGGCGGCACAGATGCGGAAGATAGATGGAGATAGAGAGTCAGAGTAAGAAAGATGTCATATTTCTATTCCAGGAGGGCGTCGCTGTTAGTGTTCGGCCTGAACAGGGAATGACGAAAGCACTTACCCAGAGTCATTCCTTGCTTGGCCGCAATCACCTCCAATCCCAGACCTGACGCCTTGACCAGCTCTCGAACTTCTCCTGAGATGACGTCGGCTATAGACATTCCATCAGGGAACGTTTCCGAAGTCGCCTTGCAGTGAATGACGACAAGTCGGACGCCCTCAAGCACGCCCTTGAGCTCCTTGTCGGGCAAAGTGACCTGAGGTTGCTGCTTTCTGTATCCCAGAAGATTCCAGAGGAAGGAGAACCTGGACGGTGCTTGAGGCTGTTCTCGGGTAGCAAGGACGAGTTCCGTCGCTAAGTTGCGCATTTCGTCCAACACGTGGGGTGGGGAGAGGTGACCGTAGAGCTCCTTCTCCTTCCTCCCAGTCCGCCAGGAACATTCCAAAAAGATCGTATTCAGATGACGTCTTCTGATCTTTCTGGCCGCGTGTTTCCAGACGTTGCGTGTGCGTGGTCGAAGTGAGATGCTGTCCGGTTCCACATCCCCGAAGAACAGAAATTCTCGCGACGATTGATCGTTCCGGATGAACCATGCGGAAGACTCGTAGGTTCCGTCGGCGCATTGGTCGCTGGAACCGTGGCTGATTGGGAACGCCCGCGCTGAGATCCCGGGAGCGACTTGCAAGTATTGCTCGGCTGGACTAACTCTAGCGACAAGAAAACCAGCAATTAGGATCGTACTTTCCATATACGAACGGCAGGGAGCTTACGGTCGGTAGCGATAGAAGAAAGCCGGGGCGAGCTCTCCGATCCTTGCCGCCAACTTTGGCCAGATGTGCCCATTGAACAAGGTCTCCATAACCTTGATCGTACGCTCGAGACCATGAATATACTTGGTTGGTCCGCCTTGTGACCCAGCTCCGACGACCAATGACATGACATGGTCAAGATGGCCATGTGTTATTATGAACGACCTGCACGAGGCTTTCGAAGTTAGATTTGGGGCCGAAAAAGCCACGCGACCAGGGGCAAAAGAAGCCTCACCGAATGCCAGAGTAGACCTCAGTCGCCCTCTCACTGGGCCCAACGCCTGGCGATGAGAGAAGGGCTTTGGATGATTGAACATCGTCATCGTTGAACAGGTGTGGGTCGTTCGCGATTAGTCGCTTAAGAGCACCGAGGCCGGAACCTGTTTTTTTGCGAACAAAGTAGCGATCACTGTCATTAGCCAATAATCTCGAATTGGACTGGCTGGACAACCCACGTACCAGCTTCAAGTGCCAAAGTACTCTCAGACCATCTCTTTCCACTGCACTTGACGAGGTAACTGTGAACGCGGTTCGTCAGGAGAGTTGTGGTTGAAAGTAGAATTTGCTTGGACTGACGAGGATAAGTCGTCTTCCGTCGGACCACCTCCACATCCAACGACGACCATAACGAAATCGGGCATAAATGAAAACTCGGAGCGGGCCGCCTGTATTGCAAGGGTGAGGTATTGAGAGCTGATGAGACCGTCGGACTGGCCGAGAAGCTGGTATGTTGCTAGGCGATACTAGGTCGAGAAGAGTCGAAGAGTAGCCTGAAGCAAGGGTAGAGCCGGGGTAGCTAGCTTGGAGAAGTTGAGGACGTGGGTCTGCGGACGACGGGGAACAACGAACTTGGGTTTAAGTAGTCGGGAGGGAGAGTCTGGGGGAGCGTCGGGATTTGTTGTTGGGCGTCTTTTGTCGGTCTAGTTCTCACACACAATCGCACTCTTTGGCAAGGGCAAAGCGAGGAACCCAACATCGCCCCCTCACCAGCCGGGATGACTCTAGAACACGCATATGCAAGGGAGCAAAAATGTGATGATAATGATTCCATCCACGTGTACATAGAGAAGACGAGGAAAATCCAGGAAACGATAGTGAACCGACACCGCTAGGGGGCTGGACGGAGGGCATAAAGGGAAGAGAAAAGGGAAAGAGAGGGTATAGCGTCTGCGGACAAAAAGCCACGCCGCACTTGATAGACAAAAAAGGGAAAAAAATATCGACAGATCACATTCCGAGTTTTTACGCTGTGTTATCACCCAGGAGTTCGTTCAGCGCTCGGTTCACATCATACCCATGTTTCTCCAACGCGTCCACAGCTTGCTCCCTACTGAAGCCCATCGCCGTGATAGCACGAACGCCTTCCACATCCTCACCTGGTCCCGCCGCGGCGGTTGAGTTCAAAACGGACGAAGAATAGCTCGAGATCGTCGAACCGCCCTCCTGACGGGCTGGTGGCGGCGGAGGGGCCTGTTTCTCGGCCTTGTGTTTATCTTTCTCCTTTTCCTTTTCCTTCTTCACGGTCTTGGAACGCCCGAATCCCGGGAAATGGAACTTGCTGTGCTTGACAGGGGCAGGTTCCTCGGCAGGCGGAGACGACGGCGGGGGCCCAGCCGGAGGGGCGAAGGCATTCGAGTTCTTTCGGTTCCCATTCCTCTTGAACAGGGACGAAGGGCTTTCCGCTCGCTTCGGTGAGGTTATCGAGGCGGATGGACCACTAGGGGCGGGCGAAGCCGCTCGACCTGCCTTTGACTGAGTCGACGGAACCGGCGAGCTGGGGACCGCAGCCCTGGGGGTCGGGGCCACCACAGGGGAAGAAGTAGGCGCATCTGCGGGCTTCGGCGCCGCTGAGGTTGCAGGCGCGCCGTTCGTTGCGGTCGCCTCAGAGCCGGCAGGCTTCGTGAATCCAAAGGCGTTGTCAAATGAGGACGATGACGGAGCAGGCGCATCAGTCGTTGGCTCAATTCCAAAGGCGTCGTCGAAAGACGTCTTCCCAGCCGGCTGAGTCGCTGACGAAGCGGCTGGCTTAAAAGCCTCGTCGAAAAGACTCAATCCCGCAGAAGGAGCAGTGGTTGTGGTAGGGACGGTCGTGACCGGGATAGCTGGGATCGATGGGTCACCGAAATCGAAAGTGTCACCGAACGCATCGTCAAAGCTGAAGGCTGCAGTGGTAGGAGCAGCTCCTCCGTTAGGCTTGGCTGCCAAGGAGCTGAAGGCTTCATCGAAATCGCTGACAGTGGCGGTCTTTGGGGGCTCCGCGGGGGCGATTGTGGAGAACGGGGTGGACACCGCAGGCTGCGTCGTGACCGGCGCTACCGCTGACTGTCCGGCGTTGGCCGTGCCTGAAGGAGTCGGGGAGTCAGCGGGACTAGGCCTTTCAATCATAGAAGGGGTAGTGCTAGTACCGAAGACGTCGTCGAAGGCGGAAGTCGTAGCGGACGAAGTTGCCTCATGCTTTGGTGTGGCAGCACGAGGAGTCGGGGAAGCGGCACGTTGAGGCTCCGTGGCCGTCGCCTTTGGGGTCGCTTCGGTAGCAGGCTGACCGTTGGCAGCGGGGTTCGCTTTTGCCTCCGCATAGTTCTCGCTGTCGCTATCGTCATCCGATGAGGAGTCCTCATCCTGTTGAGGTAAATCCTCTAAAGGAGGCAGTTCGTTTTCTGGCTGCTCGTTGCTTGGTTTAGCGATCTCGCCGAGAGGGGGGAAGCGGCGAGCCTCCTCAGCTTCATCTGCGTCGGTGGTGGGAGTATCCAGTGAAATGGCATCGGCAGGGACTGGCGCAGAAGATGTAGGTGGAACAGTGGCAGTCGGCGCAGGTGCGGAGACGGGGATAGGAGCAGGAGCGGCAACAGAAGCCGGAGGAGGGGTAGCGATACGGGCAGCAGTGATTGCAGGAGCAGGGCTGCTCGTCGGCTTGAGCTCTGGACTCGCTACTCGAGGCGGGGAAGCTATCGGCGCCGGAGATGCAATTTGCGATGCAACCGGAGGCGGAGTAGCCACAGGTTGGGCAGCAAAGGCCGTCGCAAATCCGAAAGGATCGTCGAGAGAAACAGACTCCTGTCTCTGGGGAGCAGGGGCACCGCTAGTAGCGAAGGGGGAGAAGGGAGTTCCCGACCTCGGTGTACCGGAGCCACCGGTCATGGCTGCGAATGGGTTCATGCTACGGGTAGACTGGGGACTGGCGACAGCTTCCGTGTGCGTGTCGGGGAAAGCGTCGGCAAACGATAGTGGCGTCCGATCCTCAACAGGCGGGGACTGCGGTAGGGCAGTGGCGACGGCAAGCACGTCCACATCCGCTTTCTTGGCTTCCTCGACTTCCTTGGTTGCGAGCTCGAGCTCTTTCTGAGCGACGATAAGCTCTTTCTCGGCCTTCTCTCGTTCCCCCTCGGCTGTCGCCAACTGCTTCTTCCCGATCGCCAACAATCCCTTTTGGTGGCGAGCGTCCTTCTTGACCTTCTCGATTTCCTTCTTGATCACTTCCGTCTCGTCCGCGACCTGCTTCATCTTTCGCTGCAAGTCCAACACTTCGTCCTTGTCGCGCAACATCTTTCCCTGGATCTCATTCTTCTCTTGCCTGATGGCGCTAAGATCGCTTTCGGAAGTGATCAACTCCTGGCGGGTCTTCGTGATGGATGCGGTTTGGGCAAGCAACTTCTCCCTTAAGTCCGCAAAAAGACGCGACTCCGTTTCATAGGCCGCTTTGGAAGCTGCCAATTGGGTCTCAAGTTGGGCGAGAGTTGCGGCCGAGTTCGTCACGTCCGCTTCAGCTTTCTGTCGTTCAGCCTTGGTATTCTCAAGAGATCGGTTGGTGCTGTTCAGCTGGTTCTGCACGTTTCCAATCTGAATGCTGTGATCCGGACCAGCAGGAGTTGTCGGGCTATCGTCCTCATCATCTTCCAGCAGATTTCTTCCGAGAGTGAAGGCGGGTTCTGAGAGGGACCATGTCAGAGAGGAGACACGCTGATGTTGGTAAAAGTGGCTTACGCCGCAAGGATACTTGCGGGGGCGAAGTAGCCCGCGGAGCTGGTACTGGAGGTGGGAAGGTCGCAGACGCCGCCGAAGCCGATGGCGGAGGAGTCTCTCCGAGTAGCGAAATCATATCTTGATGGATTGACGCTAAATGATCGAGGTTAGCCTGGAATCGCATCGGGCATATTGAGGGACTTACAATGTTGCGGAGCTGGTGTGCGCATAGAAGGAGGAACGAGGCTGGAAGGCAACGAGTCCGGAACCTCCTTACCGGTGAGCTTGCCGTTAATAAGGTGCAGAGCGATTGCGAATCCTTCTTGCGTCAAGCGACCGTCGTTATGCAAGTCAGCTAGATCCCTGAGAAAACCGATGAGCAACATCGCATCAACTCTCAAAGCGAGACGTACCAGATCTGAGCTAAGACCGCTTCCGGAAGGCCGGATTTCACCATGAATGGAACTGCTACATCGCCCTCGACGTAGCCATGCCTTTGGGTATCCAAAGTCGCAAAAAAGGAGTCTGCCGTAGCCTTTTCTTGCGCACTGATGTCCCACTCGGCACTTGCTTGAGCCCCGACTGTCGAAGTGGACATGGTTGGGAATCCGCTTGGTGCCATTGAGAGTCGAGACGAGGCTCCTGTAAGCTGAGGCGAATGGAGACCTTGACCCGTGTGCTGAGTAGACAAGGGCTGGCCAGTGTGCTGGGGAGCCAAGATCTGGCCAGTGTACTGAGGTCGAACGGGTTGGCCAGTGAACTGGCGAGCGACAGGAGAGCCAGGTCCAGTTGAGGAACTACCGGTTTGATGGGTTCTGATGGATTGGGGCGACTTTCCCCCACTGGCCTGCTCGTACAGGCCAGGAGGTAAAGTGCCAGGAATTACGAAGCTCGGCTGAGACATTGCTAGCTGAATAAAGAACATTCCAATAATGAAGTCCGTTTGGTCAAGTGAGCCACGGTTCTGGGTATCGGCGAGATTCCTGGTGGAGGGACGGTCAGACACAGAGAGACCGGTGATTACGATTCGTTGTTTACCAAATCAGGCCCAATTTCTCCATAGGGAGATTGGACTTCAAGAAAACGTCCTTGGCTTTGTCGCCTAAGTTGAAGGGATAAGTGAGTATCAAATAGTTTTGTTCGAGCAGGAATAGTTACCAGATATAACTCCGTTCTGCGGCCCGCATCCAAGGAACAGCCGAACGAATTTGTTTCGGTCTTCGGATGAGAGAGGAGGAACTGCGCGAGCCGCAGGTATCGTGGGCGTGGAGGGTGTCGGAGTTGCAGGCTTAGGCAATGGAAGGCCGTCAATTGTTGGGAGTGGTCCGACTGCGGTTTGTGTTGTGTTGAGCCCAACGGTAAGTATGACGCCGCGGATATTGAAATTTGGACGAGGGAGTCGACGACGAACCTTTATTCAAGAGATCCTCATTCACTGTTTCACCCTTCTGTGCCCATCCGAGAAGTCGTATGAGGACTGCAACGCCTTTCTTGGTCAGGAATCCATTGTTGTCAGAGTCCGCAATGGCCCATATCTCCCCGAGCACTTGTGGGGACACTTTGGCGCCACTTAGGAGTTTGACGGCACTCTCGCCGCTGATGATTCCAACTTTCTGGGGGTCTCCAACATTGAAGAGGGCAGTGACGAGCTGCTGCTCAGGCGGGGTCGGTGCGAAGGGCATAATGAACGGGAGTTGGCGGACGGGGGAGAAGGGATGACGGCGGTGGCACTTCCAACCGTGGGTACATGAGCCTTGAGTTTTGCTCCTCGTTCGCGTCCCAATCCTCCACTCACTCTTCCTCTTGCAACCACCATGCCAGACGAGGTCAAACTCAATGCGAATCTTTTCTTCGAAAGGATCAAGATTGTTGTAGATGCTTGGAATGTACGCCCCAACCCAGCACGTCTCTGGGCGGTTCACTCACGGTTCTTCCCCAGAATGCTGGAAGTTCGCCCGAGCTCGAGTCTATGACTGGAGTCGACGCGCTTTTGATACTGATAGGTGACCCAGCTGGAGATGACGAGCCAGACAGGAAGAGCACGGCTTTCCAAGTGAGTGTTTAGACGCGTTTTTGAAGCTGTTTCGGAGCAAAGCCTCATCCGTCGAAATTGAAACCACACCACAGATCTGGCTTTTGGGCTACGAGTTCCCCTCCACAATCATGCTTGTTCTTAAAGACAAGATTTATTTCGTGTGCTCATCGACAAAAGGTGCTGCCCTCGTTCGATTTCTTGCCCTCGCCCAATAGCTCACATGCATCCATCATCACAAGGCAAAATTCTTAAGCAACTGATAGGCCCGAATTCTACAATGCCCATCGAGATATTACTTCAAGGAAAGTCGAAAGATCCTCCGACTAATGCAATTCCTAAGTGCTTAGAAGCCATGTCATCCGGAGTACGTACTCAAGCTCAGTGTCCGCCACAAACCGCTCATCATTTCCCTGGAAGCAGAAACGGATTGGCACGTTGACGAAGGAACAGCACACGGGCCGTATCGTCGATGAATGGAAGAATGCTTTGGATGCCAGCAACCACAAGTTTGATAATGTGGATATTTCCGCTGCCTTATCGGCCTGCATGGCAGTGAAAGATGCGGAAGAGATGGTAAAATCGACGTGTGTGGTTCAATCTTGGTCCGAAATTCACCTCTCTCGTGTCTTGCAGAAACTCATCCGCACAAGTGCCAACGTTGCCTCCGTTCTTCTGAGTGCCCATTTCGTCCCGAAACTTGAGCTCGTCCTCGATCGAGGCTCTAAAACTACTCATCAAGCACTTGCAGACAGCATCGATGCCAAGCTGGGCGACGGAACTAAACCCGACATGCGAGTTTTCGGGAAGGCCAAGAATGCAAACGATATCGACTTCACTTCGATGGAGTTTATCTATCCACCAATCGTCCAGAGCAAGTCAAGCTCCTCGGGGTATGACATTCGCTTCAGCGCCATGTCGACGGAAGACCAGATGAGCCATAAGGGAATCATCCTTGTTGCATTGGGGATGAAGTATCGTGGTTACTGTGCGAATATGGCACGCACATTTTTGGTCGATGCGAACAAGGTCGGTGAATCAGAAACAGTGAATCAAGAAATATGATGCCGTTCCCTTACTTCTGACTACCATAGACTCAAGAACAACAATACGAGCTCCTCCTATCATTGCAATCCGAAGCTCTCACAAAGCTAAAGGACGGAACCGTTGCCCGGGAGGTTTATCAGCATGTAGTCAATACGCTCAAAGCCAAAAATCCGGAGCTTGAGAAGCATCTTCCCAAGAACGTTGGATGGGGTGTGCGTTCTATTGCGTATCGCCCGTTGCCATAAGTTTCTGACATTACGCTATAAGATGGGCCTTGAATTCCGAGACAGCTCATATGTTCTTGGGCCCAAGAATTCTCGACTCTTGAAGACAGGCATGGTGTTCAATTTGATCCTTGCCTTTACGGACGTCACTGGAGATGATGGAAAGAAGTAAGCGCTCGGGGTTTCATTCCCTTTTAAATCTTCTTATGCTCTATGTCTTTTAGGTATTCTCTACTCCTTACCGACACCATCAAGGTTGGGGAAGAGAAGGGCGTTTGCTTGACCGAGGGGATCAAAACTTTCAAGGATGTACTGTTCTCGTTCAACGTCAGTCGTTCCTAGGGTTTTGATAAACAGAAACTGATGAGTCCTTTAGGACGACGAACCCGCGCCGAAGGACAAGTCCAAGTCGGGCGGCGATTCGAAGCCATCAAAGTCCAAAGCTAACGGTGCCTCTCCGAAGAAGAGCGAGCTTAAAGGTGTTCAGGCGGGATCTAAAGTCCTTCGGGCCAAGACTCGTCAGGGGTATATGGACCCCGAAGCATCAACAAGTCTTTCGTCACGTATCACCGGACATCAGAGGGAGCTGCACCTCCAACGGCAGGAGGAAGGAATCGCTCGATTTGCCGGAGAAGATGATCGTGGAGGACGCGAAGATAACAAAATATTCAAAAGATTCCAGAGCTACAAGGGTGAAGCAGCACTTCCGAAGGAGGTTGAAAGTCTGAGGGTGCGTATAAGAGAAACAATCAGTCTCTTCGAGTAGCGGACACTCAATCGAATTCGATAGATATACGTCGACCGGAAAAACTTGTCTGTCGTGTTGCCTATCAATGGTTTTGCGGTTCCTTTCCACATCAACGTCATCAAAAACGCCAGCAAGTCAGACGAAGGGGAGTTTACATACCTTCGAATCAACTTCCAGACTCCTGGTCAGCTTGCAGGCAAGAAGGAAGACACAGTAAGTAAAGTACGCTCCATAGGACGAACGTTTTCTGAGCGTAGACGTAGCCATTCGAAGACCCAAACTCCACTTTCATCCGATCTGTCTCGTACCGTAGTACCGACGGTCATCGCTTCGATACTCTCTACAAAGCGATCCAAGAGCTGAAGAAAGAGGTCAATAAGCGAGAGCAGGAGAAGAAAGCGATGGCAGATGTCGTAGAACAGGACAATCTGCAGGAAGTCAAAGGTACGCTCCATCTCAAGGGGTTTGAACCGTCTCTAATAGTGTGATGCAGGAAAGCGCCCCGTCCGCCTTCCTGAGGTCTTTGTTAGGCCAGCAACTGACGGCAAGCGCTTGCCTGGGGATCTCGAAATTCATCAAAATGGTCTCCGATATGTATCTCCATTGGGCCACAAGATTGGTATGCCTTTCGAGGCTGTCGCTAGTCTCGGATACTGACTGAATTTTCTTTGCAACTTAGACTTGCTGTTCAACAACATCAAGCATTTATTCTTCCAACCATGCGATAACGAGATGCTTGTCATTATTCATTTCCATCTCAAGGCGCCTATAATGATTGGCAAGAAAAAGACAAAGGACGTGCAGGTCTACCGCGAAGCATCTGATGTGCAGTTCGACGAGACTGGTAATCGGAAGCGCAAATACCGCTACGGGGATGAAGACGAGATAGAACTGGAGCAACAAGAGAGGAAACGACGACAGGCTTTGAACAAGGAGTTCAAGTACTTCGCGGAAAAGATTGCCGAAGCAGTAAGTGGACGACAGAACCGCAAGTGAACATGCCGGATTGATGTATTGGTTGACAGAGCGATGAAAGACTTGAAGTCGACATCCCCTTCGCAGACCTTGCTTTTGAGGGCGTACCTTTCCGAACGAATGTCAAACTGCAACCAACAACAGATTGTCTGGTTCACCTCGCAGACCCGCCGTTCCTTGTTGTTACCCTGGCCGACATCGAAATTGCCTCCCTCGAGCGTGTTCAATTCAGTCTGAAGCAATTCGATATGGTCCTTATCTTCAAGGACTTCTCCCGTCCGCCACTTCAAATCAACTCGATCCCTTCGAATCAGCTGGACAACGTCAAAGAGTGGTTAGAGTACGTATTCGCGTCTTCGACGAACAAATCAAGTTGCTGATCATTCGATTGGTCTAGCTCGGTTGATGTTCCACTGGCCGAAGGACCCGTCAACTTGAACTGGGGCAACATCATGAAAAACATCAACGAAAACCCATACGAGTTTTTCAAGGACGGCGGATGGGGCTTCTTGAGTGGAACCGCAGTCGGTGAAGACGGTAGTGAAGGCAGCGAAGTCTCCAGCGAAGAATCCGAGTTCGAGATGGATGATGACGACGACGCCTTAAGTTCCTCTCAAAGCGAATCAGATTTCTCGGCTGATTCTGATGCTAGTGAGAGTGGTTCAGGATCCTTCTCCGACGATGACAGTGGAGAGGACTGGGATGAACTGGAACGGAAGGCTGCTAAATGTGGGTTTTTGTGTTTCTCGACGCGATCGAGCTGCTTAGAACTAGCTTCTGATTCAATTCGTTCTTTTCAGCGGACAAGAAACGACACGAGGAAGGTCGCGGCCACGGGTCTGAAAGCGATTCCGACCGACCCGCGAAGAAGGGGAAAGCGAAAGCGAAAGGAAAGAAATAAAAGCTGGAAGATATTGTCATTGTTGTTTTTGCTATTAGCTCTCATCGTCTTCGCTAGCCCTATCTATCTTTCTGCATTCTTGCTTTGTGCCATTGTCGCGATCCAACATGAAGCTCTAGATTAAATATGAATAGAGCTTCATTGTACAGGATAGGCCTCCGTAACTGAATCGAGTGCAGACCGTAACTCGTTGGAGAAGACTGATCTCGTAACTCAGATGTGGCGCATCTGGACGATGTCGTCCGCAAGCGCATCCATTGGGTCTAGTGAACCCTCTAGCCGACTATACTCTGCCAGAAGAGATTCGCTTCTGGCTCTGCTTGTTCGCATCATCAAACCTTCTGACGATAACTTCACACTTGGACGTTTGGCAGATGTTCTTCGAGCTCTGCTTGACAGCGTCCGAGAAGAGAGTGAGACCAGCAGCGCGTTCAACGGAGTCCACTATTGGAAACAAAACGAGGCACGTGAGCAGCGCGTATAAGAAGATTTGGTTCGTCACTTACCCGGAACCGCAAAGTTCGTCAACGGCGTGTCATCCGGTATGGGCGCGTTTGGAAGGACGAATGCTCCAAGAGACAGCCTGTAATGACCGCGTGAGACATGTAGTATGTAGTTTACACATCAAACAACTTACTCTTGAATAGTGGGAGTGCTAGGAGAGGACGGCTTGGCGCCCAGAACCACCTTTGCGAAGTGGGTGGGCACAGCTACGTTGGGTGGTGAGCCGATAACTTCATAAGTCTGTAACACAAATACAGCTTCAGTCTTGACAAGGACTCTTCCTTTAAATACGTACGGTTCTCCATTTCCCATCAGCTTCTTGCTTGGGAAGATAGAGTGGCACGGTGAAGACGTAGACGTCGGAGAAGCTAAGTGAAGGAGATCGACGTGTCAGCGGTTTCGACCGAAGTGCAGCAGGAGGAGCTTACACAGATGTTTGACGACGGCACCAGTCCTCAAGATACGCCCAGTCTACAATTCATAGCACTGTGAGCATTGAAGAGCTACGCAAGTAATATTAGGGGCTTACAGTGCCTGTTGAACCCATCGCCGATTTGAGGAGCAATGTTGGTAAGCAAGAAGGTTTCGTTCATCGCCTCTTGAGACGATTTAGCATCAGCAGCCGGGACCCTATTACAGTCAGAGAGTGAGCATCAGCATCAGCTCGAGAGGTAACGTGGTGGGACGTGTGTCGAACATGTGTCCTCGATCGTAACCGCTCCTGAAGTAATCCTGCAGTCTCGCCCGGAAAGGCGTCGGGATGGCGGGATCCTCGACGAATTCCGATTTGCCTCGATCGCCCTTTGGAGCATCCGGGTTCGCGCCTTCGATGCGGGATTTGCCGAGTGAGGCGAGGGTTAGATGTTCAGCGGTCTGTGAGGAAGGAAAGATAGGTCAGACCAGAGACGAAATGCATGAGATAGAACAACATACCCAAGCAGGATGGCGTAGTCTACGATCGTACGAAGCCACATAGCCTTTTCGGACGAGGAAATCTGGAGTCGGGCCTGATAACCCAGGATTCTCGATAAGCAACTTGGCAGTGGCATGAAATAATTTGATGATACGAAACGAACCTGGGTGACCGTACTTCAGAACGCCGGGCACGTTCCCCGAAAGCATCGCAATGTCTGTCGAGTTCGACAACTGCGGTCGATTCTTCTCGTCCACCTGGATGACCGGACGAGGTTGCTGAAACGGCGGAGGGATCTGCTGTGGCAGAGGTGTAACGGGTACAGCATCTTTCCGTCTTGTTACGATCGCAGTAGCTCCTGCTCCTAGCACTGCTCCCAGACCAAACGCTGCTAGATGGATTGCTGAGGCAGCTGGCATATTGAGTTTGGGATCTAAAGTGAGGGTGAAAGAGCTGTCAAAGTACGAAAAGTTTGGGAAATGAGGGATAAATAACGGCGACCTTCTGGACTGTCACGCCGGCTTCGAGGCCGCCTCGAGGCGGCTGTCACCGGAGCTTCAACCACAACCGAAAGCATCACCAACGATGTCGGGACGACAAGGAGGCAAACTCAAACCGCTCAAGGTATTCTGAGCTTTTGGAAATTAAACTTGTTCGGTAGTTAACGTGCTTGTCTGCTAGGCTGCCAAGAAGGATAAAGTCGAAGACGATGAGGTGACTTTGATCATCGCACAGATCGCTTGAGCTCTCCTGATCGTATATTCGCTGCGCGGAACCGTAGGAGGACAAAGCATTCAAGGCTAAGCAGAAGGCAGATGCCGCGGCTTTAAAGAAAGCTGCTGAGCAGGGTGAGTATCCATGGACGGCATGCCACCCCCTTTATTGTTGACCCTCGGTGCTACACAGCTAAACAGAAGGGACCTCTCGTTGGTGGAGGTATCAAGAAGTGCGTTCGGATGTGTTACCAATATGGGTAGATCCTTACGTGACTTTGTTTTTCAGGTCGGGCAAGAAGTAGATTCTCCATCAATTTATCGCCATCGACATTTCCTGCTGTCCCTTGAACGATTGGTTTTAGATGGATGTCATAGGCCGCTCGTCAAATGTAACACGCGCTACACATCATGATAGAGAGTGGATGTGACCGAGAAACCTGTTCTCGGTCAGTGGGAACTTAGATTGGCATTCGATGCCGATAGAGATACGGTAACAACGTGACGACCATACAAATACACTGGTGGAAGTAAGACAACCCGAACGTCGAGGAGAAGAAGGGGTAAGGCGCGAGTAAGGAGAGAAGGTGAATGCGCGCAGCGCACAGCGAAAAGAGCGTGCGGGTTCGGTCCGAAATCCACAGAAGTATGGTCCGACGTAATACCGCAGACGACACCACTAGCAGTGTGCCAACGCCGGAAGCGGGACGACGACGGCTTTGGGTGGGCTGATCAGAGGCGGAGGAGTCCAACCTCTCATTCCTCCTTCGTTTGCGCCTTCGCTGGAGAAGACACTCTTGGATTTGTCCCATGGGCCTACGGTCTTCTTAGCAATCGACTCCTCGAGCTGCATCTGCGTAGGGGCAAGCGGAGGCTGGACTTGCAGCCTTAGCGACGAAGTGCTTGAAGATGCTGAGGACGAGGAGTAGATATGGGTAGGAGAGGAATCTGGAGACGAGGAAGCCGAGGAAGTAGACCGCGTTGGGATCGTGAGCGACAGGAGGGGAGGCTGAGCAGCAAGGTCGTGGACCGTGTTTCTCCTACGCAATGAGGGTGCAACCAGTGATGGACAAGGAGGTTGAGGAAGAGCGTGTTTCTCCGCCATAGTCATGGGGAGTGGACCGCGGTGAAGACGAAGGGCGGTAGGTGCTGCTCGACGGGCTCGGATGGGCATGATTGGAGGCAGAACGAAGAAGCTGATGAAAGAGGTTGGAAGACTGAGAGAGCGAGTCGTTTTAAGGAGATAATGAGTGACAGTTGCGGTCTACAACGTCACACAATGTACATCAGTCTCAGCTCTGTGGGTCGGTTCAGTCTGCAACATCGGCACGGGACTCACGTTCTAGGGAAATTGAGAGAGAGACGCGTTTGGGAGACTTCCAGAGTCAAATTCGGGACGGTTGCTTATAAGGAGCGGGGGAAGAGAAGGCGAGAAGAGGGGACCGCAGCCAGCTGGACAGGGCGGGACACGGAAACGGAGGTGGCAACCGCGACGAGCCGTCAAAACTAGACCCCGGCGAAATTGACACGGTTATTTTCAGCAATACCGCCGCACTAGTACTTGCCCTTTCAGTCCTCAACCGCACACCTTTCACACCGACCATCCTGTCGCAGCGCAACCCACAACGTTCCGGCGGGAGAACCCCGCGGCTGGCGGTCTTTACTTGTCAGGGGACATATGTAATTTCAGGTCCTTCAATGACCGTCATCGCCATATTTGGATGCGCGACAAAAGCCGCTCACCAATTCGAGAAGCATAATTTCTGAGATGTTACTCTTTGTTTAACTGTTTCGTTCTTGATCGATGCTACTTGGCTCTCTATGATCAGCCAGCGGGCGGGCCACGAGGCTGGCGAGAAAGGAAAACCACGCCCTAGGTCATCAGCCTCTTCGTCATATTTAGGCGTAAAGGTCCTATCTCACATTTGCTCTGATAATGTACACGTACATTACAATGGAGCGAAGTGATATTTCATTTGTCTGGTTGCCTGTGGCGCTGCTTGCCTGGTATAAAAAGAAGTCCCTACCGAGCAATACCCCCACTGGAACATCGACTTACTCTTCGCCTGCCTACCAATGCCACTGTGCCACCCCTTCGAAGCGACAGATCTCGAGTGCCGTTACTGTAGTAGCGTCTACAACTACGAGACTGTTTGGGCTTATTCTTTTCCGTGCGGTGAGTCTTTCTGAGCTTTTAGAAATGCTTTCCAAAAGTATGGAGGGTCGATTAATAATGACGCATCTCGTGTTTTGCTTATCTTAGGACATCTGAGCTGTCGTGCTTGCGTGCAACGCCTACAAAAGCCGGGATGTCCGTTCAACTGTCGATTGCCCCTTGGCATCCTGCCATGGGGAACTGCTTGGGACACAAACCAGCACTTGATTCACCGTATATACGTGAGCTTTAGGGATGTGGAATTTCAGGCTAAGACGATGACGGCGGAGATCGCGAGCAAAGAGAAGGTCATTCAGGACCTCAAGAAGCAGCTCGCTGTGAAGGAAAAGATCATCCAGGACAAGGAAAGACAGCTCGACATCGAAGAGCATGACAGTCGAGACCTGAAGAAACAGCTCGACTCTCAAGAAAAAATGGCCCGGGATCTAACAGATCAGTTGAACGCGAGTAAGGAGAGTGAGGAGCGTTGTAAATGGGCTCTCAAGAAGGAAAGAGAAAGGGCTTTCCAAGCTCAAATAGACTCGGTGTTGGTAAGTATAAGTGAGCCATATTCCCGATATTACCGCTAAAAAGAACTCGATCCTGCCGATTTCTTCAGCTGAGCAAGCTTCGAAAGTAAGTGGCTCGAGTTGATCGGTGTTTTCAACTCATGCTGACCTCGGTGTGCCAATCCCAGGCTGTTCCGGGAGCAAGACACCGCCAGATCCGCTGAACATGTATCTACTGTTTCGTCTTGAGCTTGACGCATCGACGTCTCATTCACGGCACATTCAGGCAACGAGAGCAGCCAGCACGAGCTGGCGGAGCCGAGGTGTTCAAGTAAACTCTCAACGCTCTCCTAATCAAGATAACGCGGTCCCAACCCAAATTAATTTCAGCACTCAGACGGGGGCCAATGCGGATTCCGCTTCTCAGATTGAGGAAGTTCCAACTTTGAACAGCAGCACGAGTACCATCGCCCAAGCCGTTTTCGGACTTTCTAACCGAATGGATCAAATGGCCGTCACTTCTGCCGGCTCCGCTGCCGCCCAGATACCTGTTTCCCTGCTGGAGACCCAAACAGCTCAGATCCCAGATCCGGTCCCGAGGATTCCTCCTGTAGGCGAGGCATGTCTACCGGAAGCAAGCGTGTTGCCTCAGCAAGGTTGGTACCCTCGCATCTTCCCATATTCTGAGCTGAAACTGGGTTGTTTTGATGCATTTGGCCCTCGTGCACTCCATAGCACATCAAACCATCAACTCCGACCGCAGTATGGCGACTCAGGGACTTCCATCATCTGAATTCACTTTCCGCCTCCCTCTTCCGCAGAGAACCGGCTCAGCACCATCCTCTCATCCTTTGGCACTGTGGCCAGACTCTTCGACTCGCAATTCAGGGCCGAGTACCCTGTCCGATCAGTGATCGTGATCAGGCATACGGGTCTCTGTTTCTCCATGCCATCTCTTTTTTCCTTCCTCTTGTTTCTCTTTCTCTTTCTCCCCTCTCTCCCCCTCACTCTCTCTGATCATGTGTCTTAACTGAAATTTTATTCCTTATGACCTGTGAAAGCCCTTTCTTCCCCTTTCGCTCTTAATATTCGAAGCCGTATCACCACAACTAAACTAGCTTGTGAGTTTGATGTCCTCTTTTTTTTCCCAATTGCGCTGACTGTCCCATGCAAAAGTCATCCACTTTTAAAGTGTAAGGATCCAGTGCTCCATTCTACTCAAATGAGTTCTTACTGATTAACTTCTTTGCCATCTAGATCCATTGCATCGGTCGGACTTTTTTGCAGCGAAGCTAATCGTAGCGAGACCACGCCATTTCTTCCATCGTTCCGACTCCTCCACTCGGCCCGGTGACGATTGAGCAAAAACGCCGAGTGTGCGATCAGCAATGCGAGGAATTCTGACGGCACGTCACCAAGTCTGCATCAAGACCTCAGTGCCGGGCCTGGCGGAAGATTCGACCATACGGCGCCTCCAAGGCCCGATGGCTTTGACTACACCAAAAACCCATACGGATTGATGTCGATAACAAAAGCCGTGATAGGTTCGTTTAATCTCTGTTTTATGGCACCCGATAGCTCCCTCCCTTCACTGCACGAAGGCTGTTCATGCGCGTGGTCTCGTGCGGTCAGATCCTGACACCCCAAGATCGACTGTGTTCAACTGCCAAGTGCATAGCCTAGCCCCGGCCAAGACGGTTCTAGTGACGGAGTAATGGTGCTCTAGAAGCATATAGAAGCAATCGTCGGCTACTGGAGGCTCGATGTGATCCGTCTGTGATAAGGCGTTTCAGCGACCCTTCATTGATATCTTAGCAACTCAGGCCGGTGAGAAAAGCAACCACGCCCCAAGCTTTCGGCCTTGTCATGAGAGCCATGCGGGAATATGCTGTACATGTTCGTGTCACGCTGGCAATGTGTACACTCAATAAAACAGAGCGAAGCAACCATTCTTTGTGTCCAGCCGCCGGTGGCGCAGCTTGCCTGATAGTAAAGGGAGCCCCCACCGAGAACCTGTCCACGTCAGAAATTGATCCATCTCTCACCTACAGCCAATGCCTCTGCATCATCTCTTAGAACAGACAGATATCGTCTGCCGTTGCTGCCGTAACGTCTATAACACAGATAGCTTGTTCCTTCTCGTATGGTATGTCTTTCGGAGCTTGTAAACCTGATTTCTAAACAGATCAGGCGGCTAATCGCTACTTTTTATTCCACTTCTTGTCTATATTAGGGCATACGAGCTGTCTTGCCTGCGTCAAACGACTACCAACACCGGGATGCCCAATAGGGTGTTCACTGCCCGCTGGCTTCCAGCCAAGTCGCCACTGTTCAAGACACCAAAGAGAGCCTGGTTCACCGTATACTAATGAGCTTTAAAGATGTTGAAGCTCAGGTCAATAACATGAGGGCGGAGCTCGCGAACAAAGAAAAGTTCCTTCTCGGCCTCGTAAAGCAACTCGGCGCAAAAGAACAGACCAACCAGGACCTCAAGAAGCAACTCGACGCAAAGGGAAGGACTCTTCAAGATCTAAGAGATCAGTTGAACGCCACCAGGGAGAGCGAGGAGCATTATAAATGGGCTGTCAAAAACAGGAAAACGCAGAGTAAGCCTATCGTTGCGGATGGTTGACTTGTTGTTGTCTCACAACGAATAATGTCTCGCTGTACTAGTGCTTTAGCAGCTCAAGTAGACTCGGTTTTGGTGAGTGCAAGCCTTGTCTTTCATGTACCTGCTGAGCTTAAATCGATCCCGTGGGTTCTTCCACCAGCTGAGCAAGCTCGAAAAGTGAGTACCTCAAATGGATGAGCACTTTCCATTCATTCTGACCCCCTGCGGACTCTTAGGCTGTTCCAGAAACGGGACAACCCTGGACCTGCCGACCAGGTACGTGTGATTTTGGCTTGAGGTTGCCACACTAAAGGCTCATTCACGGCATTCAGGCGGCAAGAATTACGAGAGCGGCTCCCACCAGCTGGCGAAGCCGAGGTATCCAAGTGAACTCTCAAACGCCCCCTAATAAAATACCTCTCCTCAGCTCAAACTAGCTCCGACGCTCAGACTGAGACCGAAGCAGGGTCTACTTCTCAGATCGAGGGTGCCCCGGTTGCGAGCGGCGGCACAAGTGTCATCGCCCAAGCGGTTTCTGGACTTTCGGATCAGATCGATCAAATGGCCATCACAGCTATCGACATCGCTACCGCCGAGATAGTTTTCACCTCACTGGAGTCTCAACGAGCTCAGACACAAGATCAAGAGTCTCAAGTCAACCGATCTGGGCTGCAACCCTATCGGTTCGAAGCCCCGTTCCAAGGGCCGCCTCCTGCAGAACTGGAGCTTTCTCCGGAAGCTAACTTAGTACCAAAAAATGGCTCGTAGCCATGTGTCTCTGCGTTGTCTGAGCTGAACCTGAGTTGGTCTGATGCGCTTCCGTCGTTTGTCCCTCGATAGCACCTCAGACTATCGGCTCTCACCACCGCACTTCGACTAAGAGACCTCCATCATCTGAGTTCACATTTAGATTTCCCTTTCCGCGGAGAAACCCCTCAGAGGCATCCGCCCTGCCCTTCGCAATTTGACCAGACCCCTCGACTGCTGAGCCGAGCCGACCTTCCAAACAATAATCTTGCTAGGTGTCGACATTAAGCGTTCGAGTCCCTGTCTAACCGTACCATCCTTTTCCAATCTCTCTTCTTAATCTCTTCGCTGCTCCCTCTTTCTGTTCATCTGTCTCTCATTGGCATTCTGTCCCTTTTTCGTACCTTTAGCTCCGGATCCGTAAGAGTCCTGGTTGACCTGCTATTCTCGGTCTATCTCTTTCATCATCCAACTGGTACCCTATTTTGCTTAATTTTAGTGGCTTCAATCTAATAGTTCTTTGTGTTTTATGTAATTCTATTTGAGACTGTCACCATATGGCTCAGAAAGGATAGATCGAGCGTGCGGAGGATCCGAGCTGTGGACGGAGCGCATGTATAATTCCTCAAGACCAAAATAATATCGATTGGATACCTAAAGGAAATCGAACCTTAATTCTCTTATATAGCCCTGCCCTGAGGTTGCTCACTGGGAGCTGATGACCCCAGGACATAAAAGGATGTCCGACCTGTCAAATATCCCGCTCATCAGGACTGAGCTAAAGTACTTTCGCGATGGGGAGCTTCCCTTCCCTCATGACAGTCGACCACTATTTTCCTCGCTCTCAAGCTCCGATTAATGATGACCCCCTACGCTAGCTGGATCTCGCCAGTCGGTGGGAAATCATTGTGACCGTCACATCGTCGGCTGCTGGCCAAGACTGCCACGCGCGGTCCGTCCGTCACTGCCCAAGGTAATCCTGCACAGCCGAAGAGTGGGCGCAAAATAATGTTTTTGCGATCCGGAGCTAGTTTGTCTGGACAATCACAACTTGAATGCGCATCCCCCAATCACAACGCATGCGCTTGAAAGAATGGGCGCCGCAGGAATGCAGAGAAGGAAGTAGCGCCCAAATTACAAGCCTCATTACGAGAGCTACAAAGAGCCTAAATTTTGCTCAAGTCACTTTGCCGATCTGTGCAGCGGCGCGAAGTACCTTTTCTTAAGTCAGTGTCTCTGCGTCTCAGCTCACACAACTACAAAGGTTTGTCCAACCACTTGGAGGTATTTGCTCGGTCAGGCTGACTCTCTCTCTCTATATATTTGATAGCACATAGCGGAGACGAAACCTTCTGGCGGAAGCATTGTTTTGCGGTGCCAGGATTTGGTCCTGAGGGACCTGTCTTTGAGGAAGCTGGATCCGTGCCGTTAGAAGTTGCCGGATCTAGCAAAGTGAATGATAAGCATGATGTGAGTTATATAAATGAGCTCCAAGCTACTTATTTATGGTGATTATTTTCCTGGTATTACGTGTAGGTTACCTGTAACAAGGATGGCTCGCTGCGGAAGACCCAGGTTTGCCGGCGATGCAACCAAGCTAAATATCCAGGCAGGTCAACAAACACGCTAATCAACCACAAAAAGTCTGCATGCAGTGATGGCGTAACTCCGACACTTAAGAATGTCCCATTCCCTCTGCCTGTCGGTGTCATCAAAAACAAAACTCTGAATCTCGATATGCTGCGGCGATCGTGTTCAAACATCCGCCAGAAACAAGCAAATCGACAAGCTCTCTCACTTGAGGAGGAGGCATTCCTCTTGTATTGCTCAACTAATCTAGTGGAATCCCCTGAAGGGCACGTGTATTGGGCAATTGACGAGGTCTCCGTTCCTCCCCATTGCCCAACCGTTCAGGTCAATAATCGACAATGTGTTAAATTATAATATACAGGGAAAATGAATATTCGTCATTACATTTCTTTTAGTATGCCTTTTATAATGCCCGCTTCACATATTGTGAACCCGGGGTGGTGGTGGGCGATAGACGGCATCATGGCCGAATTTAGTTTAATACTATTATACATCTCTCTCGGACTAACGTTATGGTATACAAGGCATTGAATATACTCAATTACAGGTCAATCGGCTTTGCGCTTGCCTCGTAATACTTCGTCCGAGGGATTTTCACCCCGGGTGCATCGGAAATCCCGACCCCGGCCATGACCGATTTACCCGATAACGAATGTCTCGTGGGTGTAGACGGCATTGGGGTACTGGGTCTCGATCTGGTCCTTGATGAACCAAGCCGGGGATCCATACGTGACGTGGTTGCCACGACCGAGACCTCTGCGTTCGCCGGAGTGAAGAATGGCGAGCAGGCGGCCATCGCCAAGCCAGATGCCGGCACCGGAGTCTCCCTTGGCAGAGAAATCGCCGGAATCCTTGTAGTTGTAAATAAGGCACTCCTGAGACCTGACGCCGTTCTCGTCGCACTGGAACGCATCGAGGTCGGAAAAGCGACCAAAGGTGAAGTCGGTGGTACTGCCGACCTTTCCGACGATGTAGACGGGACGGTTGTCCTCATCGAAGTGCGTGGGATTGGCCACATCTTGCTGCGAAACGAAGCCGCGGAGACGGAGCAGCCCGTTGGAGGGGAATTTGGGAGCGTTCTGGATGGCAGCGTTGGGGTAGAAGATTGCGTTCAGCTCATGAGAAAGCCATCGTGATCCTGGAGGTTGTTGTGGCCAGAATGAGACACGCATGCATGGACAGATAAAAAATAATCACGCACCAAGATCAACCAAATTACCCCTGAAGACGGGTTCGAACTTCTCTTGAACGAGCTCAAACACTCCAATGTCACGAGTGTGGTGAGTATTGTCAACGGTGTGAGAGATGGCGGGTGCCCAATCCGTGTGACCGATGGTTCGCTTCTCAAGCTCGTCCCATTGAGTGAGGAACCTCTTGACTTCTTGTGTCAAACGAAGCGCCTCGTCGACCATCGTGTCAACCGCAAGCCTCGTGTCGGCAACAGTCTTCTCGTAACCGCGTTCACCTAGGAGGCGGACCTTTTGGCGAGGTGCACCCCCACCACCGTACACGTAGTCTTGGTCCAACTGGTCCTCCGGGCTGAGAACGTGCTTGTTGGTCGTGGCGAAAACCCTCTGGCCTACGTGGAAGTAGATACCGACGGTACCATAGGCGTCTTCAACTTGCCTAGTCTCGGCAGCGACAGGAAGACTCAGCACGGCGGTGTACGAACGACGATAAGGGTAAGTTGGATTGGTGGCGTTGACGGTAGGCATGAGGCTGGGACCAGCAAGACGCTCGACCTTGTTCTCGTACCATTCCACTTCCGCACCCCTGACTCCATGGGTCTCGAGAATTCCGAGAATGAAGGGGGAGGCATTGCGGCACTGTTCAGAAGTGACCTTGCCGGTATGCAAGGCGATCCAGACGACAATGGGGCCGAGTGCCGACTTGCCACAAGTGAAACGAGCTGCTTTGAGGGAGCTGTACTTGATTTCGCGCGGCTCGAGAACTTGATCAATAATCTGATTGGCGACCGTGTTGTTCCAGAGTTCGCGGGTGAGCACCTTGTCCCAGGGCCCGTGTGCCGTCTTGTTCGCAACTTGGAAGAACCTTTTCCCAGCGGCAGGCGTCGGGAACGGAGCCGCCTTGGAACTGGTGCGGTACATGAGAAGAGGGACGTCGTCGTCGTTCTGGCAGAGACCGATATAATAATTGTGCTTCTCGAACTCGGAGACGAGATCGTCGCCGACGAGAGTAGGAGCATAGTCTGAAGCGACGGTGATCATAGTGTGGTTACTGGAGTTACTGTCCGTTGGGGAGACTGGGGGTGGGGAGACAGCAAGACGCTCGAGTGCCCGTTTCTTCTTTGCTTCGATCATGAAGCCAGTGACGACTGAATGCAAAGTCATAAGTGATCAATTCTAAAAAGTGACTGAGAGACGCACAGTCTAAGAGCTCGGGGTTTTCCTCGATCTCGAGGATGGCCGACGTGACAGCATCGGGAACTCCTGAGAGGGGGGACGGTAAGTAAAAGAAAGTCGTGCATAACGACCAAAAGACTCGCCGTCGCCTTTGAAGCCGGCTTCGAGAAAGTCTTCGGGAGTAAATTTGACAATTGCTACAGATATCGGTTATACCCGTAGACTGGCAAAGGCAAGACTAAGAACTGGGAGACCTCACCCTTGTTAGCAAGTTCGTCTCTGAGACGGGTGTTTCCTTCGGCCATGTTGATCGAGTAGAAAGACGAGTTTCAGCGATGTAGAACTGGTAGAGGAGGTTGAGATTGCGGTTGAGATTGCGGTTGAGATCGCAGAGTGGACTGGGGAGAGTCGACAGGCTGAAGTCCTGGCCCCTCCTTTAATAATGCAGGCGCCTCGGGTTCGTGGGTCTCCCACACTGCCTTGCCCCGTGAGTCACGAGTTGGTGGATCCGATACTGTATGTGATGACCAGGGTGAGTGAGTGCAAAATGCCCAAGGCGATGAGGAGCGTTCACCCAATGACAACTAACGGAGAGGTAAAGGAGAGGACGGGGATCGGCCGAGGTGTGCATCCATGGGACGTCAGGGAACTCTGGGCGCCCACAAACAATTTGAGGATGGACTGCTGCGCCTTATCTCGCAAGGCCATAAATACCCGCTGCATCGTCACCTGCCTGCCCAGTCTATCGTCCACTTCTCCCTCTCTCGCCCTCTGGTCCCACCTCACCCTCGACCCTCGCGTTCAAGATGAGCTTCAAGGCAGCCAAGCGCACCGGTTCAGTCTCGCCCACCTCCACCAACAGCGGTGGCCTCACTCACGTCGTCGACCACAACGCGCCCAATGTCACCGACGAGCCAGCCCCTCCCATGCATACTCGGGAACGGTCTCTCGACAGAGGCGTCATTAAAGTGCAGCCATTGAAGAAGGAGGAGATGCAGGTGCGTTGAAGCTTTCGTCGATCCTTTGGATCACCCTCCGTTGACGCGTGCCTCGTCCCAACAGCAATCCTATGCCCAAGATATTGGCCTTGACAAGGTCGAGCATGGCATCTACGGCAGTAAGTCATCCGAGTTCCATATCTGGCGTCGCTTCGATGAACTTACAGATGACGCGCTCCAGCGATGATCAACGCGTTGGGTTCCTGCATCGGTTTACTCGGCGCGATCCCGTGCTGCCCGTGCCCCAACCCATTCCGCTCCGTAGATCAAGGCAAGCCCTCCGCTCCATCCTTCGCGCTCCTCTCCACGCGCAAAAATCCGTCTGACCACCTTTTCTTCGAATGCAGGTTCCGTCGGTCTCGTATCCCGCTTCGGCCAATTCTACAAAGCGGTCGACCCAGGTCTCGTCAACGTCAACGTATGCTCCGAAAGCCTGCGCATCGTCGACGTCAAGATCCAAATTGCCACCATTGGAAGGCAGACCGTCATCACGCGCGATAACGTCAACGTCGAGATCGACAGCGTTAGTGAGTAGTCTAAAAATACAAAACGGCATAACGGGGGTTTCGGGAGACTGACCGCGCCTCCCCCTCCCTTTTTCCCAAAGTCTACTTCCAAATCACCAACCCGTACCGCGCGGCGTTTGGTATCTCTGACTTGCGCCAAGCGTTGATCGAACGTGCTCAGACTACCTTGCGGCACGTCGTCGGTGCTCGCGCCGTCCAAAGCGTCGTGACTGAACGTGACGCGATCGCCCTCGAAATCGAAGAAATCGTCGGCGACGTCGCAGACAAGTGGGGTGTTGCCATCGAAGGCATCTTGATCAAGTGCGTTCTATCCTCCACCCTGACTAGCCAATAGTTCTAACCTGTCTTTGTACTTTTCAGGGATATCGTCTTCTCACCGGAAGTCGCAGCCTCCCTCTCGTCCGCCGCCCAACAGAAGCGTATCGGTGAATCCAAAGTCATTGCCGCCCGAGCGGAAGTCGACGCGGCTCGACTCATGCGTCAAGCGGCCGACATCTTGGCTTCCCCAGCTGCCATGCAGATCAGGCAGCTCGAGGCCCTGCAGTCCATGGCCAAGAGCGCGTCGAGTAAAGTTGTGTTCGTGCCCATGCAGCTGCAGAGCGATATCATCTCGACAATGGCTAGACAGGAACAGGCTGGTGGAGCGTATTTGAGCGCTACGCCCGGGGCTGGACCAAGCGGGCAGTCGAATGCGGTTAGCAATGCCGGCTTGTTGCAGAGCGTGGCTAGCATGGAATGATCTCCTGCTTGACCTGTTCCCTGTCGTTCTCCTTTCTTCGCTCGCCCCATTTCATTCATATTGCCGGACTTGTTTTCTACTATGATGTATCTTATTGTATACCGACCTCTCCAACCTCTTATTAATTATAAGCACGCAGTACTTGTATAATATGATACATTTTTGCCTTCGCTTATTCCCGTGTCTCAGTGTGACTCTTTCGATCGTCGAGGCCGGTGATCGGGCTTTCACGCACCGCAGCTTTGCGCATATTTATCCCCGATCGCCCCATAGAAATTCTCGCGTGGAGATGAGTACCGCAGAGCCTTCTCCTCTCTACTCAGAGCTCCTAATCCGAGTGAGTCGTTAATACACCAGAATGTCGCTTTGAGGGGCGGCTCACGAACCCCTTCCTTTT
>WSUD01000006.1:26482-90086 GCA_019633495.1 Tulasnella sp. 427 | reverse complement strand
CCCGAGCAACCTTGTGGGGGTGTGAGTACTACAAATGTACTGTACGCCAGCGATTTACACTCGTAAAAGCCCGCCAATAACACCCTCTTCTAAGTCGCCCGGAAGTGTAGGCGCTTCAGAGGTTACGCACGTCGGAGACACCTACATGCCGCCAGGTTTCTGTGTGAGACCGCACGGAGAACGTTAACAAGCCATCCCGCGCCCCCAACGAAGCATTTCCTCTTCGTCCTTCGCAGACCTGAAGATCACTTTACGAACCCCCCTTCGGCATCGTTCAATTGACGTTGCCCGATGCGCAAGGAACCCGTAACGCTGGTTGACACATCATCCCGCGACCCTTCCCAATTCTGGCTTTCCCACTTAGGTACCTGTTCAACGCCACACGCGCATGATCTCAAGCCTTGCGAGAGCGAACAAGTGCAGCACGTATTTACGTACGCTGCCTACAGAGACTTTGCGTCATCCTACAGTACGAACCATGGTCACCCGTTACAAGCAATGTGCATCAGGGTAGACACGCAGATCACCACCTCCTTATATGGTTATATGAAGAAAAGAATCTCGTTCACCGGGTATTTTCTTTCTCGGTATTTGGAAACCTCCGATTCGTAATCCCCGGACCGGAAGACGCTCGGCAGCGCTCTGCTTCCTCTGCTTCTCTTTGCTTCTGGACCAGTCGAGAGTCAACAGCGAAGTCAAGGACGGCGTTGGGATTGCTAATGCGCGCGGAATTTGCCAGGAGAGTGTGCGTCTCGGCCACCTCGGGCGGGAAGCCGAAGTTCTCAATCGCCCCGTATCCCGACGACATGTAAAATTTCCATTCACTAGGCAAGTCTCGAAGAGGCCAAATGTGCACTTCGAAAGAAGAGGTCGCGGCAGTGAATCGAACGAAGCCTCTTGTCCGGGGCGATGTACACTGCTTCCGTTCACATTCGCTTGTCACCAGAACCTTCCCCAGAAACTAAAATCAGTACGACATAGTGCAGCGATATGTGGGCGATATTCTCTCAAGCTCTGAGTGGGAAGCCTCTGTGTGAAGGTGAACTGGCAGTTTAGATGAGCTTCCGGTGCGAAGGTGGGACGGATATCAGACAAAAGGAGTGACGATCGAGAGAGAGACGGCCACAACAGAGACATGAGCATAAGGGAGGGCAGGATGAATATCGTTGGGCCGTACTAGATCTTCTAAAAGTATGCATGCTGAGCTTGGCGAAAGGACGATCTGCACCCCCCTCGTCACTCCCACTTCGACTTGTCCTTCTCGAGACTCATAAGAGCATCACCAAGTCCTAATTCATTTGTTTCCTTTCGATCCATCGGGAGTACCCCGTACGTATGGTACAACGCGTCAAGCGGCCGGAAAGATCGTGGATAGAGCTAACGCGGAGAACACACGGTAGAAGCTATCGAAATCGTTGAACTGACGGGAACAGTGCACCAGATATGACGCTTCAAGATAAAAGATGAAGCAGGGGCAGTACTCGGCAAGGCAACGCTGCAAACGATCTGCGAGACCACACCCATCGCCTGGGAACGACGATGAGGAGCTCCAATTGATCAAAGCAGTAAAACGTTATACTCGCGTTCACTGTTCCACGGTAGCTGCACGCCTACGTCGAAGGAGCTGCCAGATACGACTGAGGGCCTGTCGCGTGATTCGCCAAAGCACAGAGACGATGTGACGATCGGGAAAGAGATCGCCACCAAGAGAAGTCGGTCCTCCCGCACGACAGAGCTTCTCAACACTTTGTCAAGCCTAGCTTGAGCAAGGGTTACAGAATGATGCTCCGTCCATAATGAAGAGGCTTGGATCGTGCATCGATGAAGAACCCACCATCGGTCGTCCGATCTGGAGATTTCAATGGGACCTCTTGTGCCACTACAAAGTAAATGGAGAAGCACTATTGATTCGAGCAGCCATGTGGATGTACGGTTTAAATCCACTGGGCTTGAAGGTTCAATTGAAATCGTCTCGAGCGGGGGATGCCTTTGAAAGCCCTTGGCAAGAAGTTCTTAAAGCCGCTCCGGCAACAAAGATATCGGCGATGAAGCGTACCGAAGCCTCACTTCTACGAAATTGCAAAAGCGGACTTGTAGCCCTTCAAGCTAGCGATCCAAGTTTGCGGAGTGAGCAAGGGTGAGCGGATTAGTCATCAAGCCTAGTAGAACGTGAGATAACACCTGTGTTCGACCCTTAGTCGCAACCACAACGACCGCCTATCCTTCCAAGACCCTCGCTACCTGGTATACACTCACTTGAGCTATGGTCTGCAAGAAATGTGAGAAGGTAAGAGACATGCGATTGCTAGCCTTCTATATTAGAAGTCTCCGACTAATCGTAACTTTCTCGTCGTAGAAACTCTCCAAGCTCGCAGCTCCCGACCCGTTCACCGCCTCGTCCTCCTCCAACCGTAAAATCGGCGAGAACAAGCTCTTGACGAGACAAGGAGCGAGCTCGAAGACGAAGCCGTACGATCGCAAGTGTAAAGACTGCAAACAGACGGTTTCGCAGAATTCGGCCAAGTATTGTCATGGTGAGTTACGGTAGCGTTGGAGTGGTGGCAAAGTTGGGTGTGGCTGATGAGGCTTGCTTATGCAGGGTGCGCGTACAAGAAAGGCCTATGTTCGATGTGCGGGAAGCAAATATTGGATACGACGATGTATACGATGTCGTCCAAGTGATGGGCTGGATCCTCACTTCTCCTCAGATGGATATTCCGAAGATTGGGGAAGAAGGCTCTACCTTCGGAATTGTAGATGCATAGGGAGCTTAGGCAGAGCAGCTTTGGAGTCTGTTGGATTGGAAGGCGCGGTAATAACAACGTCCGTCCTATCAACGGGCGGGAGACACTATCCAGGTCAGGTGCTCTATTCACCAACTCGCTCGAACGCCCCGTGCTGTATTTTATCTTGCATTAATATCATCTACTACACTTATTCCGGCCCCCATGCATCCGCTCGTAGAATGAGACTCTCGCTCAGCCTAATGTGTAAATTTCCGCTGACATGGCTTCGGTCTCGTCAGCTTGATCGTCTCATGACGTTTATGTTGTTTATCTTTTTCCCAGAACGCCACACATGGCGGCCTCAGCCTCGTCTGCCTAGCTTCGACCATCCACGGCCGCCGTCTTCCCTCACCTTTCACCAGGTCTTTAAAAGCGCAAGAACAGATCCGTCTATTCCCTCATCCTCAAATTGCGACTTCACCTCCCAGCTCGGATTTCAACAGTGTTGCCGGTGGAACAACTCGGGATCAAGTTCAAGGCCGTCTCGGCTGGGTTAGTGACCTAACGTCCCCCGAACCTACTTCACCAACTCAGCTTTCATCACTGAGAAAGAAAGTGCAACGATGTCGACAGAAGAAAAGCCAAACCCCAAGCCTGCTGTTGTCGACCCGAATCGGGAGTTGTCCGAGGAAGCTAGCGACGGTCCGGCCCAATCACCATCACCCTCACCGCAAACCGAGAAGCCTGCTATCAAGAGCACCGGTACGTCGAAATCGAAAAAGAGCGGAGGCGCCCAAGCGGAAGAGCCGAAATCCCTTTGGGCCCGACTCGAAGCCAAACTACCCGCATGGTGTCTGAAAATCAAAGATCGCCGGCAGCAGAAGATCTTCTTTCGATGTTGGGTCGCGAGCTGGCTTGCCGTGATGCTTATCTTACCGAATGGAAACTTGAGGATAATGGGGAACGCGTGAGTCGGACTCGTCCTATGTATCTTGGATCGCTCTGACGGTTCTGACTTCACTAATGGGTTCCAGAGCGTTCTTCGCTGGGATCGCGAGTGTAATGATGCCTGCGAATATGCCGATTCAGACTTTCCTCATGGTGAGCCTTATCCCTTACAATATTCCAACGAAGCCATATCTGACACTCGGCTCAACTAGGCTATGATCATCTTAATCCTTGGTTGCTGCCTGGGCTGGGCATGGGGATGCGCCGCTATGGCGGCAGCGTACAGAGCGCGCGACAAGGAGTTATATCAGCGGACACTGCAACAACTGGCAGGGTGCGTAGTGATCCCATCGATGATCGGAAGTCCATCTCACCGCTCTCCCGTTTTTATCGCCATTAGCCAATACGGATCCAACTTTTCGTCTTCGGTCGTTCAGCTGAGGATATTCCATGGCGACTTTCTGGATACTAGGTGACATCCAAGAATGTCACAGCGGCTTAGACCTTGACTGACAAGACATGCCCTTTTAGGTCTACCGTGGTGTTCGGAGTTTTCCTGGGCGTTGCTTCCTTTGTTTTAGGATATGTGCGCACTTTAAATCCAAAGTTAACATTACCTTCGGTAAGCTTTCTGATTTACTCACTACCCACATTGCTAATGCCTACGTGAATCATAGATTTTTGCTACCATCTTCGTCGATGTCATCTGCGTGAGTCTTTGGTCGGGGGTTGTGCTCCACTGAACACCGTTTTGATGAGCTTTCTGAGAAATAGAGCTTCGGACCTCTCATTCCAACTCCACAATACACCATCCTTAACACATTCGTTATTTCAACATCATACTACATCGCCATCGGCATATTCTGCATAATGTTCATTTTCCCTCAAACACTCAACCACCAATGGCTCAGCGACGCGAACACCATCTTGACATCTTTGAAGGAGTTGGTCGAAGGCCAGGACAAGGTGTTACAACTGGAGTCGGACGAAATGAACAGAGACGAAGGTAGTCTCTACTCAAAGCTGAGAGCAAAGGCGGAGGGACTGGTAGCGTCGTTCGAAGCTTGTGAGTATATGGTCCGACTGCGCAAACGAGCAGCGCTTGCTCAAATGGCTCCACTCAGTGTCCGCAAAGACACCAATGCTCAAAATGGAGTTCACGTACGGTCAACTAGGAGCGGAAGACTTGGAGGACCTTGAGCCTTCGTTGAAACTTTTGTTGTTGAGGACACGTAGGTTTTTGTATAATCCCCTCGGTTGGGATAAAAATTTGACTCGTAACTCTTCCAGGTGGTCTGCAGAGCTTTTTTACTCTCCTCATCCAGCACGTCGAATCTCGTGGAAAAGACAAAACACCAGCATCACCCGGAACACCTGCAGAGCCACTCGACTCCAAGTTGACCCCGCTCCGCTCCCGCAAAGTGGCCATTGGCGACACGTTCCGTCTTATGCAATTTCGCGACGTCGACTCTCACTGGGAAGACGAACATCAACTCCACATCGAGGAGCTCTTGCCCATCCTGGAATCCGCTACAGCCAATCTACGCAAAGCCACCCTCAACGGAATAAAAACCGCTATCAGCGCTCTGACCTTTATCAATACTCAACGGTGGAAACGGCATTTGATTGGTGGCAGGCGGGTTCTCGAGCAAATGAAGGAGGAGGAAAGAGACGTAGGCAACGCCCTCGCAGTGCTGGAAGATGCCTTGAGGGAATACACGGAGGAAGCTCGAATGACTCTTCTAGAACCGTATCAACACTTCCTCGCCAGTCCTTTCGAAGTCGATCAACACGGCCGACCACCGTTCAGCCTTAGGCCGCTCTTCGTCTGCTTCGTCTTCCAGTGCAACCTCATATGGACGGCAGAGGCTTTGCAGAACCTCCTCAAGATCCTAAACGCCGCCCAAAAGAAGAGAACGAAGGCGCAAATCTGGTTTCCGAAAGGCCTGGATCGAATCTTCCAGTCCTTTTTCGGCGATGTCACTCCACTGGACGAGGATATACCGCCCGTTTTACCCTTCCTAGGGGAGAAGGTCGAAGATGACGCCTTCGAAAATAAGTACAGTAAGTCTCTCAGACTCGTGACACGGAAAGCAGCTTATCAGATTCGTCAATGCAGGAAAGGACCCAGATGCTCTACCCCCAGCAAATATCTTCCAGAAGTTCGGCGACATCATTCATCGGATTCATCATTGGCTTGTGAAACCCCGAACAATAGTAAGATATTATCTGAAGCGCAAGCCTTACTGAATGTGCTGAGTTCAACCGTTTTTAGTACGCCTTCAAAGTTCTGGTGGTTACTATCGCGTTGTGGCTTCCCCAAGTTTTCAAGTCTAGCGCCTGTGGGTGGTTCGGGTCGCAAGGAACGCTTGAAGATTGCTCACTTGCAAGTCGCAGGGTTTACATACAGGGAACGCGGCTTGTGGGGCCTCATTATGGGACAGCTCACGCTGAGTTCGTAGACCTGGGTATCCTTACTCGCAGCAACTGACATGTCTGTTGTACAACAGCTGTCTACATGTCGGACCAACTATCGGCGTGAGTTTGGATGTATGGATGTCTACTGACCTCTGGAACTGAGTCGTCTGTCTCATCAGGGTTGTTGGGCGTTTTGTGGGTACCCTTGCCGGCGGCTTCTTGGGAGCTGCTTGGTGGTACGTCGGCAACGCCCGTGGGCAGGGCAACCCCTTCGGAACAGCTGCGAGCACGGCTCTATTCCTGCTTCCTATTGTCTTCTATCGTCTGTTTGGACCTTCCATAATGGAAGGGATTATGACTGGTGTAAGCGCTGCTCTAGCGTTCTGGTCAATTCATCGTTAATCATAAGTCTCCCCTTTAGGTTACGTGCGCACACTATTTTTCAAGCTCAAACCCTTCATCACTAACAGCCCACCGTACAGTGCACTCCTTGTAGTGGGCTATTCATGGATTGATACACATTTACCGAGCGTCGTGAACCCTGGGTTCGGATGGACTATCGCCTGGAAGCGGATCGTCCTGGTCCTGATCGGTGAGATTGACAGATGCCGTTCCCCGTGTTACATCGCCACTTACGTCGAACTATTATTCAAGGTACTGCCGCATCTCTTATTTTGATGCTTCTGCCTCCTCAGTCACTGCGTCTGGATGTCCGTCGATCGAACGCGTCGACGATCCGAGCAATTGCCCGACTATATTCAATGCTTCTCTCAACCTGGCTATCCGATACGGACACACCTGTCAACGAGGAAGATTCCACTGATGATACCAGCACGAGTTCCTCTGACCGCTCCACAGACGACGACGGAACGGACAAGCCTCTTCCTTACGCGAAGTGGAGGCCAGTCTTCCATCACCGAATGATCGAAGTTGCCACCCGAGTTCAACAGCTCTCAAACCAGACTAAGACAGCCAAATGGGAGGGAAGCATCCGTGGCAAGTGGCCACACAAGAAGTACGAGAGGCTGGTAGAGATCGAGTCTACCATGCTGAACAACCTCGCTCAAGTATGTGTTTCCGCATCTCCTGCTTTTGGCAGGTAGCTAACTCTCTTATACCCCAGCTTTCAACTTCGCTTGTTAAACTCGAACCTAGATGGCGCAAGGCACTGCTGCATAGAACTGCCTTCCTAAACCCGAATTTAGTACGCTAGATAGGATTGTTGGGCTTTCCAGCGGAGTTTCTAACATTCCTTTAATGACCAGATAACCGACGTCATGGCGGTGTTCGGGATCGTATCCATGTCCCTGGATACTGGGGAGGCTATCCATGAGGTGCTCCCCAAGAGCCTTTTGGACCGAGTTTTCTACCATCACTCCTTGGCGCCTCATAACCAACAAAACTTCGAGATTAGCAGTGAAGACGCCTCGACGGTCGGGGAAGTTCATCAACACCCTCTCAATATCGATACTTTCGGTCAAGCCGAGTTCGCTGTCTATGCTACAGGATGCGCTGCGGCATACCAAATCCTCGCTGCCCTGGACGAGATCCACAGAATCGCGAAGGATCTTTGTGGAGAAATTCCACTTCAAGGATTCGAAGCCTGGAGGAAGGAGTTCGAACTGAGGCAACTTGGGGAGAGGGTATAAATTGTATCAAACTGGCGAGTCAAAGCCATCCGTCTTCGGTCTCATATCATCATGTCACTTCATTTGCCACCTTCCAAATATACATTTCTTATTAAGTACAATCCGACAATCTTTACACTCGGAACTCGGGGAACGGATTATTCCTTGCAGATGTTTTACTAAATTGGAGAATCGTCAGCCATCGTCGCCTTACTGCGGTCGAATGTATCGAGTTACTCACCGTGATAACAGTGGGCTTCTCCCTGCCGAGGTATTCCTTCAACTTGGAGATTTCGAGTGCAACAGCGATCAAGCCAGCCAAACCGGCGGCAGTCTCTTGTCCGTATTTGCTTGGGTCTTGAGTGTACCTCTCAACGTACATGCGGACGGTCGCGCCTTGGCTACCGGTACCGCTGAGACGGAAGACGACACGAGATCCATCGGCAAAGGCGATGATGTGACCTTGGTTCTTGGAGACGCTGCCGTCGATCGGGTCGGTGTAGCTGAAGTTGGTGATGGAAGCGACGGTGAACTGCTCGCCGTTGCCGGAGTACTCCTTGCCGATGAGCTCCTTGGGGTTGGCGATGAAGTGGTTGAGGTTGTCGACGAGCTTGGCGGCGCCCTCGGAGGAGACCTCTTCGTAGTCGTAGCGAGAGAAGAAGTTGCGGCCGTAGGTCTTGTAGTGGTCTTGGAGGATCTCGGTGATTCCGGCGCCGGGCTTGGTCTTGTTCTCTGCGGCGATGATGTTCAACCAGGCTAATGGTGGGAAAAGGTTAGGCTCTTGCACTATCCGGAAGGCATTCTCTAAGAAGCGTACCGACGACTGCCCAGACACCGTCCTTCTCTCGAATGTGGTCCGAACCAGTTCCGAAGGACTCTTCACCGCAGATGGAGAGGCGACCGGCGTCCATCAAGTTACCGAAGAACTTCCATCCAGTGGGCACCTCGAAGTATTCGAAGCCCTTCTTCTTGGCAACCAAGTCAATGGCACCCGAAGTCGGCATACTCCTGGCCAGACCCTTGATGCCGGACTTGAAGTACGGGATGCATTCAGCCTTGTCGGCGATGATAGCGACGGAGTCGCAAGGAGTGACGAAAGCACCCTTTCCGTAGATCATGTTACGGTCACCATCACCGTCGCTGGCAGCGCCGAACTGGATGTTGTTCTTCTCTACGGCTTCGACGAGGGAGTGGGCGTAGATGAGGTTGGGATCCGGGTGTCCTCCACCGAAGTCGGGGAGGGGGATGCAGTTTTGGATGGAGGATTCAGGAAGACCGAGGGCCTCGACGAAGATGGCTCGGCCGTAGGGACCGGTGACGCCGTGCAGGCCGTCGAAGAGGACCTTGAAGTTGGGGTTGGATTGGAGGAAGGATTTGATGAGAGCGAAGTCGAAGATGTTCTCCAAGAGGACGAGGTAGTCCTTGACGGAGTCGATGATCTCGACCTCAAGAGGACCGTACTTGAAGTTGCCGAGCTTCGACAAATCGAGCTGTTTGTCGAGGGCCGTCGATCAGGGTTCATCCTAAACGTGACGCAAGGGTGGAGATTGGATGCACTCACCTCGCCAGCGTCAAGAGACTTGTACGAGCTCAATGTCTTGGTGATCTCGTAGATCTTGTTAGTGACACCTTCGGGAGCGGGTCCACCGTTCTCCATGTTATACTTGATACCGAAGTCATTGTCAGGTCCACCAGGGTTGTGACTGGCAGTCAAGAGGATTCCACCCGTGGCCTTGTACTGACGAATGATGTTGGAAGCAGCAGGAGTCGACAGGATACCTTCATGGCCGATGATGAGCTTCTTGACACCGTTGCCGGCGGCGAGACGGAGGATAGCCTGGATGGTCGGCTTGGAGTAGTAGCGACCATCACCTCCCACAACAAGGGTGGAACCGGAAGCACCTCCCGGGATGGCTTCCAAGATGGCTTGGACGAAGTTCTCGGTATAGTGCTGTCGATCGTCACGTCAGATTTCGAGATTCCAGTGTAGACTGAGCTCATTACTGCGTACCTGCTGCTCGAAGATCTTCACACTACGACGGGATCATTGTAAGCGGAAGTCCTCGGACCTGATCACTGCTCATCATCAACACGCGCACCGTTTACGGAGACCAGACGTGCCGGGTTTCTGGCCGTCGAATGGCTTGGTAGCAATGTCCTGGATATGGTACGACATATGGGGGTTGGAGTCGAGGTAGGAGGATGGGAGAGGAGGGGAAAGCGAGGAGATGATTAGGATGAGGATTGGAAGCGAGTGGGTCTCACAGAGATCTTTTGTAGCTCAAAGATGTCATCGCGAATGCGCGGGGTTGGGGTGTGACAAATCCCAGGAGTGCGGGAGCGTGACTTGCCGGAGTCGTCACAGCGGAGAAGTATCTCCCGCCTCCTAGGACTGGGGACGCCCCGAACCATCACCATCGAAGATAAACGCGAGCTCGATTGCTACTAGAGCCTGTTTCCCCCCAACGATGTGGTGAAAAGTCGGGAGCTAATCAGCGATGCTCGTCAGGTATCCCGCTCCCAGCTCAGTGACCCGACGAGATCCGAATTCCCATACTCGCCGAATTCGTTGATCTGAGGCTAAAATCGCAAAAGAATCAAGATTTGGGGCGCTTGAACGTTTGGACTCACTGGGGAACTGTGAGATTAATCCCCTGGGGCAGGAGGGATCTTGATCCGTAGTTCTATTAGAGGAAAGCAATCTCTAGGTACCTTTAGTCGAGAGGCGAACCTTGAGTAACCCCACCGCCTGTGAAGACCACCACTAGACATGAATTTCTCACACATCACCCCATATAAAGAACGAATTGACGGGTACAAATGTTTTTTCTACTCACTGAAGAATATGATGCAAGCCTCAAAGTAAACGATTTACTATTTAGCTCAAAACCTCGGCCCGCGCTAACTAAGCCTAGGAATGGTATCCAGCTAGCCTGATATTACCGAATGCGTCTGAGCCTAATGGTGCTACCAGAGGAAAGTCGCTTTGATGACGCTGCCTGACTAGACTGCCTATAGTCTCCTCCCACCTTCGGAACCACTCCCCTTCCCTCCTCCCAATCAGTTGGGATACGCCGCGTGGGGTCACCTTGAGAGTCGGCTTACTAAGCGCAGGTCCTTGAGAGGACGAAGCCGCGTTTCCGCATCTAGCACTGTACTCCTCAACGGTTTCTCCCGGGACCGAATGCGGTAGGTGAGTCCACCGGCAGAGGGCGAATGCACTCCCGGCGACCTCCCAAGATCCACCACCGCGCGAGGAGAACTTCCGGAACGGCCACACAAAGAGAGGGTAGATCAACGTGACCCATAAGAAGATCACGATCCACATGTTGCTCAACATCCTGGAGAACCAGTCATCGGCTCGGATGTGGATGTGGTCGCACTCTGTCGCAAAGTAGACATGGACGTCTTTGATGCGGGTAATTCTTCCGAACGGTGGCCTCGACCGCGTCTCAAAGTGATTCCATACGCCATCCGTACACGATTTTCTTGAAGTTGAACTCCTTGAGGAGGCGTTTGCTAGCGCAGTACTCGTCCGCCCACTCTCGAAGGGTCTTGGTGGGATGCCCGATGGAGCTATCGTTGAGCGCGTGACGTTCACGTTCATTTGACGCGTAGCCGTAGGGGAGTTCGTTGCGGAGCTCGTCGGATTGCGTGTCGACGGTCGCCTCCGTTTCCCAGAGGTGTTCCGACTCACGGACCCAAGGCGGATAACCGATGGTTTGCCGACTTTGTCGAGTGTACCTAATCTCCTCTATCTCTTCAGCGGTTGCTAGTCTCCTCCATTTACGATTAGGAGGACGGTCGTCCTCAAGGTCGAGCTGCGGGACTTGCTGTCACTGTCCGCCCATTTCAAGTCTTTCTTCAGGAGGAGCGTCGACTTCGACGCGACGCCAACCACGGTGGACTGGATCGTTGTCTCCAAAAATCCAGATAGGGGTACCGTGAGAGCTGAGAAGGAGAGACGAGGATAAGTAGATCCCGAAGTCGAAGTCGACGATCGTGTCGCTGTAGTTTCATTCGATGTGACTCAGGGAGCGAACCTGTAGCAACGACTTTGTGTATGGGCTGTACAGAAATATCATTTAAATGAAAGAGAGCGAACAGCAATCTCAGATCGGCCATTTCCTACTCTCCTAACTACACGACGTACAGCTACCTAGCTCAAGTTTGCTCCCCGGTAACACGACAAAGTCCAAACGCTCAGAATATGACGACGAAAGTCTCCAGTCCAATTCTTTACACAGCTTTCAGGAAGCACCATCCAACTCAGAGCCTCAGCCGGCGCGGTCTGTCACGGTCGGGATAGTATCCAGCTAGTCCAATGCCAATGGACCTGTCCGAGCCCATCGGTGCCGCCAGAGCAACATCACCTCGATACCGTTGCCTGACGAGACTGCCGATGGTCTCCTCCCAATCTTGGAACCATTCTCCCTCTCTTTTTCCAACTAGCTTGGAGATGCCTCGCGGAGTAGCCTTGAAGAGTAACTTACTGGGCATCGGTCCTTTAGAGGATGAAGCCACATTCGCACATCGAGCAGTGTACTTCTCGACGGTCTCTCCGGGGATTGAGTCTTCCAGGTGTACCCAACGGCACAGAGCGAAAGCGCTCCCGGAGACCTCCCAAGGTCCACCGCCGCGTGAGGAGAACCGCTGAAAGGGCCAGATGAACAGCGGGTAGATCAGCGTGATGCACAAGAGGACCACGAGCCACGTCTTGTCCAACATCCGCGAGAACCAGTTGTCGGCTCGAATGCGAATATGGTCGCCTTCCGTAACCCAGTCGACTTGGACGTTTCCCTGATGCGCGTAGTTGTCCCGAATGGTCGCCTCGATCGCCTGTCGGAGCGCCCCCATGTTCCATCCGTACACGACTTTTTCGAACTTGAACTCCTTGAGGTAACGCTTGCTCGCGCAGTACTCGTCGGCCCAGTCTCGAAGGGTCTTGGTAGGATGCCCGACATAGCTATCGTCGTACCATTGACCTCCGTGCTCGGCGGGAGCATGGGCGGAGTTGGCGAGGCTATCGCGGAGCTCGTCGGACGGAGCGTCGACGGTGGCCTCCATTCCCCGAATTTGGCCTCGAATGAGAACCCAAGGCGCGTAGCCGTAGTTCTGCCGACGTTCGCGCCAGCTCTTTGTGGCCTCTGTCTCCGCATTGGTGGCCCGTCGCCTCCAGGTACGGTTAAGACAAGGCTGGCCAACCTCGAGGTCGGCGGGCGGAGCCTCCTGTCCATCCATGCTGACTTTGGGAGGAGCGTCGACTTCAAGACGGCGCCGGCCACGATTGACGGCTTCTTTGTCTCCGACAATCCAGATAGGGGCACCTTGCGGATCGGAGAGAATAGCTGAGGAGACGTCGAGCGTGAAATTGAAGTCGATCACCGTTTCGCTGTATGTTTCGGTAGAAGTAATGTTCTTGCCGTCTTCGTATCTTGTAACCTGACGGGTTCGCCATTCTGCGTGGCTACCCTTGCACATGACCTGCAAGCTAGGGCGGATAGAGGCGTGTTCGAGGATGAAGCGGTACAGTGCTTCGCCTGAAGGTTTGTTTCGCCGGCGTCAGAAGAGTTGTTGAATGGTTCGACGAATGTCAAGATTCACTTACCATCTTCGTTCAAGTGTTTGTCGTGCGAGACGATGTTGCCCGAGCCATCCGTGTAGTAGTCGGCCACGTACTCCGTGAACTCGGGAGGCGGTAATAGAGGCTCGGTTTCATTGCCAAACGAGTCTCTTTTCTTATCGACATCGTTCGGAGAGACTACAAGCTCCAACGCTTCAGGGGTAGGATCCTCTGGGACGACGTCGATGTCGATGAGAGGTCCACGAGGTGCACCTTTCGCGGAGGTAGCAGGAGGTGGGGATTGATCGTTTTGCGAGGATGATGAGCCGGGAAGTTGAACGTCCTGGGGCTCGGTGGGGAGAGGAGTTTTCGAGTCACTCATCGTCGGTCTAGAAAGGGATGGGAGTCAAGAGGACGATTAGAGGGAGCGAGGGTTAATATCGTTTTCGGTGTTCCGTGGCGCAGTCGGCTGCGACGCTGCGGGCAGCGTGCGGTGCCTGCGAAACCATGCTGTGTCTTGAACCGTGGGATGATCGACAGGCACGGCTCTTGGCAGGGGGTTTTCCACTCCAACCAGCATTCGGCTACAGTCAGGACATTGCATAAAATTGCATGTAAGTTGTACAGAAGGTCATTGCTTCGTCGGAATGTCTATTTCTAACGTTTTCGGTATCTGTGCAGCAGGCTGTCTTTCCGGTGTAAAGCGATTCCCACTCTGCCAATCTGCCCCTGCCTCAGGTGGAGCCCTGATAAACCTGGGATCATCCAAATCCTCTATAATCTGGTCTCGCGAGGTTTGCTTGAGTAAATCAGTCGAGTTGGATGTCCATCTGAGATACCTGCTGCTTTTCCTCACCACAGCCTTCGATCGAACACGGACGATATGACCATGCGTCGCAACGAGCACGACCAAGCTATACAGATGCATCGACTTCCGACTGAAATCTTTCTCTATTTGATCACCGAGGTCTTGACCGCAGGAATCGTCGAGAGACCCCGATCCCACCACGACACCCACCTCGGCCGCCTCGTCAACTATTACATCGTCTGCAAACGGTGGAAGGAAATCATCGAGACAACACCCTCGTTTTGGACGACAATCAACCTTTTGGATCCGCCAGCTCTATCCGCTCTCGCTGTGACTCGTTCGGCGAACCTCCCTCTGACCGTTATTGCGCTTCCTGGGGGCACATCGCTCCCGCAGCGATGGCCAGAGTTCAAGAATTTGATGCTGAAAAATAGCAAGAGCTGGCGCTCGGCTGAAATTGCCATTCCCTGGTCGGCCGAGCTAGATGATGTCCTCGGAGCGGATCTTCCTGTCCTGGAGAGCCTGACGCTACGAACACGCTCTCCTTACCTATCTCAAGTCTCCACAGCACAAAAGGTGTTTCAGATGGTTCCTCGTCGTCTTGTCCGTCTCGCTTTGCACGGGATTGCAATCCCGTGGACCCTGCAATTCTTCCGCCACTTGAAATTCCTCTCGCTAACAGGGCTGCACGCGTTTTCTCCAACTTGTGATGAGCTTCTGGGAGTACTAAAGGAGTGCTCGGGCTTGGTGGAGCTGGAGTTGGACCTTGAAGAGCCTACCGAAGAGACGCAAACGCGGCAAGATCCTGGACCACCTTTCACTTTACCGCAACTTACTTCCGTATCACTGTTCCTTTATCCATCATTCCTGGTTAAACTATTCGAAACCATCAGTGCACCTTCGTTGCAAACCTTCTCTGCCTTGCTCGACTTCGAGGAAGCTTGGGAAACCTTGATCCCCTCGGTCGTCGAAACCACTCGAGGGTTGTTTTCGAACGTCATCCGTACCGAACACCGCTCAAAAATGTCAATACTCGATAACAACAACTGGAAGTGGGAGTGCGAGCCTATAACTGCTGCGGATAGTGGCAGAAACTTCGGGATTCAGACTCAGTGGAGGCTCACGCCCCTCGAAGCAGCGGAGGCCTTCTTCATCCCAAATGACAAGAACCCACATTCTCCGGAATCCATCGAAATCGTAATCGTCACGAAATACGATCTGGAATTATCAGATTTCCTACAGAAACTCGACAAGGTCCCCCGTGTCCACAGTTTCTCAATCTCTCATTACGACGTTGATCCGCTCTTTACATACATGGCCAATCCAACAACAACCGATGATTGGGGCTTTCCAGAGTTGCAGGACCTCATTCTGCATGACTGCGGCTACAATGCAATGGAGCTCGTCAACATGCTCTCCGCTCGCTACGGGGTTGAAGGATCAGATGGGAGCCAAAATTCTCAAGCTGAGCGAGAACTCCCTCCATCACTTGAGTGGCTCTCCATTCTTCATGCTCCCGGAGAAGCTGAAAAGGGGATTCTTTCTCAGGCAGAGGAGATTGTGGGACCGAGCCGTTTCGAGTTGAACGAGGATTTAGAGCTATCGGAGTGATATATAGATCGAGTAAACTGTGTCGAATCATCACATGCTACTTAATCTTGACAACGAGTTCTTTTGGACTGCTGGAAATACAATTTGATTTACATACCCGGTTTCATGTACGGGGCTGACCGCGTTGTGTAAATGAAAGCAATTCGAGCGGTGGGATACTTCTACCATGTTTAGGTGTCGTTTCCGTCAATCTCCGCAGAAACCGTAGGGATCGCAACCCGCGTTCTCTTGAGAAGTATACATGACGAGAATCTGTTTGAACTCGAGATTCCAAGGTGAGGCTTGAAAAAACGACTGTCAAACCTCGTTGTCGAGCGTTCATAATCCATTTTTAACCAGTATTTATTGCACGAAAGGCTTTGCCGCATCAAAAAAATCCGTCAACGTACGTTATTTAACCATCGAACAGATCAAGTGGCTGAAGTTCATCATGATGTCCACTCTGATCATGGTGGACTTGAATCCTCTCCTCACACCGAAGCCGTCTTCTCACAGTTAGGTTGTCTTCGGTGTTTTTACCATCACCCATCACAGTAGTCCAAAAACCACACGACCTCTAACACAGCTACCTACTCTCGCGAAAGGCACCAGCTCTCAACCTATTCGTACGTCGGGATATGTGAGTTGAGTCTCATACTTGCGATAAGTGTTCTTCTCATCAAACCTCAAACCGGCGAAGTGTCGATCTCCCCGGAACGCATTTGTCAGATATAACTCAAGCAATGCTCACGTCTCAACCCAGCTTAAGCTCCACCAAATCTATCAACCGCTCGGACGTAGCTTTGCATAAGGAGCACATAGTCACCTCGGTTCATCAACTTCCGACGGAGCTCCTTATCAGTATTTGGAGCCTGTCGCTGACAACAGACGACACTTATCTTCTGCGCCTGTTGGAGCTCGCTCAAGTATGCCGCCACTGGGCATTCATAATCCACAATACCCCGGCATTATGGGCATACGTCGATTCTTCCTGCTCAAGTCCACCCCCTTCCTTGGCACTTTCCAAGTCTCGTGACTGCCCTATCAACGTCAGATTCCACGCCTTTTGGACCAAGCGATCTCTCGAGTCTGTAACAACCCTCCAGCCCCACGTGCATCGAATACGATCCGCCTCCCTCGTGTTCAGTCACGAGGAACATTTCCAAGATTTGGTCAAATCCTCAACGGCGCAAGTGTTGGAGAAGTTGGAAGTGGAGGTCCTCGCTTCGACGAGTGGGGCGTCATGGGACTCTGGTGTATTTGGTGGAATTCACCCTAAACTTCGCCATCTCCAGCTTCGGGAGTCGACAATCCCGTGGTCATCGTCCATCTTCTTCGGCCTTCAAAGTTTGATTTTCTCACAAAGTGGCCGAGCGACTACGTCCATTCACCAGGTTCTAACAGTGCTCGAAGCTTGCCCCAAGCTAGAAAGGCTGGACTTACTCATCGAGTCTCTTGAACAACCGGACCGTGGTAGGGATGATGATCGACGCCGAAATTTCATTTCTCTGCCCTGCCTCAATCACATTCGCCTATCGATTCCACCCGGGGATACACTCGAAGCTCTAAAGTCAATGCAAATTACGCGCTGCGCGGCCTTCAGCGTCACCTGTAGATTTCAAGACCGTCCAGACAACTCAACGGAGATTCAGAACGCTATCCGCCCCTTTCTTCCTCCGATCGATGCTTTCACTTCTCGTCAACTTACAATAGAATTGAGCGGCACCGAGTTTGCGATGATCAAATATCCAGAAGCTAGAGGCAAAGCCGCGTTTGAACTGAGCTTCTCCGGCTTGCCTGACAACAGGCCGTTCCTATCTTGGGTTGCGGGATCCTTAACGCCGTCCCTCCTGCCGCTTCGACAGACCAAACTTTCGGTTGCTGAAGGATTTGACTCCGACTCCCCCGGCGTGTTGTCGACTCTTCGACTGATTCCCGAAGTCACCAGTGTGATAGTGTTTGATGGCTGTAACCCTTCGCCGCTACTTCAAGCCCTTTCGCAAGATCCAAATACCAATCATATGACGGAATGGATGTTCCCACACCTCGATTCTCTCATGATTAGCAACTGTCAAACCGTTCCTCGGGAAGTCTTGGAGATGATACGGTCAAGATGGAGCTGGAGGCAAAGAGACCATAGGCTCATCGGAGAAGACTTCACAACCGAAATCCCACCCCCAGCGCCTCTAAAGGAGCTTTATATAAATGACAAGGAGAATGATCCACCTGAATGGATGATCGGAGAGGTTGCTCGTGTTTTGGATGAAGCGTTTGTTCATTGGAACAAAGACCTCACCCCTACTGCCCCCATTGTTCTTTAACCCTCCCGCTATCAGAATGTACCCCCCACTATCGACTGAGATTCTCATTTTACTATCCTTCTAGATTCGTTTTTTCTTATTCTCGCTCTCCTGACGTTCATTTTCTACACCGATGTATGGTTCTCGGATAGTGGTCATTCTCAATACATATTTACGAACGAGCAGCTATTACCTTCACCAACGCCACTCTACCGCAGCTTTGCTAGCAATCTTGACGCCTTTGTAAGGTTTGTATATTTCGCTTGACATTTTCAGTTGATCGACTTTAATGCCCGATAACAACATGTGGGGTGTCTGGAAGTGCATCATGATGGAACGGGACGGTCGAGGAATCTGTTCACTACATTTCGAATATGATCAGCGTGTGATGAAGGAGAGCTCCCAACAGGAGGAATCTCACGTTGAAGTCCACGTTCCTTTCAACGTCCAAGTTGAGGATGCAGAAGGGACGCCCAGCGATGAAATAGTCCATTTGAGAGTCTATGCAGGAAGGTGAGTTCTACAAGCTGCAGCTGTCAGTTACCTTGCAATACCAACCTTTTCCTTTGGTTCCCATGCCCAGGTGCCAGCTGCACGATCTTCCCTTTCCTTATCCCTCGCTCCTCCAAATCCCTGCCCGCCTCCGTTAAACGAGGTCGAGCAAAACGCGCCAATTGCACCTTGGTCGAGCCCCAAGGAGATCTCCACGTTCTCCACGCCTACTCGATGTTTCAGCTGCTCGCTTCCAGAGCGAGGTGTGAGCGTCAAGGTGAATGACCCTCCTTTCTCAGTCACCTCGATCTTCGACTTCAAGATGAGCGGGATGAAGTTGAGCATCTGGTTCTGCAACCCGCCAGTGGATATCGCTGTGGACCCTCTGGTGACGGTGGACGGGGAGACTTGATACTCCATGAGGACGAAGTTGCCGTCTGGTGGAACGAAAGACACGACAGATGTTTGCTTGAACTTCTGGAGACTGGCCATAAGAGGGAGGGTGAGAGAGTTGATGCTGAGAAGGCTATTTATGCTTACCGAACGCAAGGATGAAACGACGGGTCTGAGAACGCTTTCGAGTTTATGAAGGATAGATTCAAGTCCGGAGTTCCTATCCAAGAAATCGAGAACATTCGTACTCCGGAGCAACAATAAATCGACGAAGGGAAAGAAAGCTCACCTGATAATCGACTGTTACAATCAATCTTGCCCCAGATCGTACTCGAAAGAAGGGTTCCGTTTCTGAACAGGTCCAGGATGTCAGATAGACAGAAAAGACAAGACAACGCAATATATTCGTACCTCGCCATGATCACATCCAAGTCTTCCGCAATATCAAAGTAGATTTCATTCTTGTTATGTTTCACACCGGCTTTGCGCCACGGAATGGGTGAGGAGAACGGTGCTGGAGTCGCCGTTGACAACCTGAACCCCATTCTTTCCTTCAGAGGCTACGCTCGTGGGCTCTCGATGCGAAAGGCTCACCCTGACACGCCAGCGACCGAAAGGACCTTGTTGAAAAATGACGGTGGGAGCACAATGTCTCGTAAGGTGTTGCTTTCCGTAGTGAGCGGTTTACCATCGTCCATCATCTCTTCCAGCATCTAAGGAGACGTTCAGCGAACAAATTACGACAAAACGGGGACCGAGCGAACCTGATACACCACGTCAAAGTGCTCTTTCAATACCGGTAGAGAGAGGTCTTGCAGGTACTCTTCCAAGATCGAAAGAAACCGTTCAAGGAAAGCGAACACGTACAATGGGTCAACTGCGAACCAGGTTCAAAACTCGCATCAATCCTTCCGGAAATGTCATGAGGAGCCACTCACTATCCTGACTCGCCGGACACAGAAACCTCATTCCTCCCCTTTCGACATGACAGCACACAACCAGTGAGGAAGCCGTCGACGAGATGTACAACACCGGGTCCAAGTCACCGCTCCCGCTACTAGTGCCAGACTCCGACTGCATAGCCCGATTTTCGGGTAAAGTCTTGGACAAAGCGTCGTTGAAGCCATCCACTATGGACAGGGCGTAGCTTTGAGGGTGGTTTCTGAAGTTGCTCTGGATGATCGGTCGACTGGTTGTGTGGAACAACAAGGAAGGTGAGCCTCACCGCCGCAGTCCGACGTTCGGGTTAGGGGTTTCGTGTACCCCAAGATGCATATGAGATAACCTTACCCGGAGCCGTCAAGAATAATCAGACCATCCATCCTTTCCGAGCCGTAACTGTTGGTGCTTCAGGCAGGAACTTCGAGCGGTGTCGTGCTGGTGTGAAGACCAAACGTCGAACAGTATTGATTGTGGCGTTCGGTTGTTTGTCCCTAAAAGCAGACGGTGATATAACTTGGGAAAGACGATCAAGAAACTAAGGGAGTCTAATGCTTTAGCTTTGTTAAGGGGATCTGGAGTTATAGTCAGTAATGGTTTGCAATTGGAATGCGGCGTTAACTTCCTACTGGAACCCAAGGAGTTTGGGCAGGACCTCTGAGCTCAACATGCATAAATTTGGAACCTGACTATGACTAGAGCAAAATACAGAGAGAATAATATCGTCAGCTGAATGGCTGATCAGGCTATTTCAAGACAGACTAGTGGCCTTTCAGCGAACCGAAATCCGTCAGGGACTAATTTCGCAGTGAGCGGAGGCCCCATGGCAAATATTCATATACAGCTTCGTATACCAGAAGTTCGTACGAAATCTCCTTCAATTGTAATAGGAGGTACGATAGTCAGGATGAGGGCAAGGGTTGAAGAGGGTAAACCAAGAGGTTCACGAGCCAAGAGGCCGCTGGGGCTCGAACCCATGACCCTGCCCCGTGGCGCGGGTTCGAGCCCCCGTCAGGGGGTTCGGACCAGCGCCGCGGGGTGAAGTTCATGGGGGTGACGACGTGAAACCGACCGATCGACCGATGCGACGCGACGCGACGTACGTACCCACTACGCCGGTCAAGGGGCACCGTTCCCGTTCGTTTTCCTTTCGCTTCGCGAGGTCCGTCCGCCGCCGTCAGGTGGCTCTTGGGGGTCTGAGGGGGTTTCCCCCTCATCACCGTCTACCGCCTTCGTCCACCCCTCATCATCTTCGACTGCAACCACACAGCACTGAACCGACATCTCGATGGCAACCTCGACACCGTATGAGCACACCTCGATGGACCTGGGCGCAAAATCACCGCCCACCGCTTGACAATCGCTCCCTGTACCGCTAACCATTTGATTTGATTTACTTTGATATGATTTGATTTGATTTAATTTAATTTAATTTACTTTGTTTTGCGCGCTGTCACTGATGATTAGAACTCGGCCCAGCGCTTGTTTACTTTTCCCGCGGCTTGGGTCTAAATTCCAACCACGACTGTTCCCCCTCACGCAGCACTCGTCTCATCCCTCTTGTCGTCACCCCGCTCCCTCCATCGCACCTCACTCCATGCCTCCGTCACGCGCGTTCTTTGCTCTCTCCATCACCGAACTCCAACTCGAAGTTCTTCGACACGTTCAAGCCGAAGGGCCGACACTTCTCTCCGTCGCTCTCACTTGCAAGGCCTTCACTGAAACTGCTTTGGATCTGTACTGGGAGACCGTACTCGACGCCACACGCCTGGCAAGAATCTGGTGGGACGTGATCGTGGATTATGTGAGTGTCATGACCGTGGCTGGGTTGAGTTCACGTCCGAGGGGCGAGAACCGTGACCATTCCTCTGTCTCTCCTATGCAGGGGTTCCAACGTCCGCCGTCTATAGAGCACTTGAAGCGTTTCTTTACTTACACTGATCGCATAAAGTCGCTTGTCGTCGACTTGTCGGATCTCTCGCGCAAGGAGGCTGCTTTCATGACCGACCTGCTCCATCTACTTTTCCACCCCAGGTTGACGCACATCATATCCCCGTCCTCTTTGAACCCCTTGTCGCGACGATGCTGTGTCGTGATGCCCAAACTGTTGAACATAACATGGATACCGTGGCCAGGCCACGAAATCGCTCCCTCCGTCCTGAGCTCTCTCAAGGACGACTCGCGCGATATGCTGACCCGCGTGACACTCGTGCTACCGAACTCGCAATCCTTGACGAGGGCCGTCGAGGCCCTCGCAAACAATCCCACCAAGCTCTTGCAAGTCGACATCCGTTGCAGCGTGCCCAACCGTGACGATGCCAATGATGCGCTGTTGAATGCTTATGAGGCTCTTGTGTCTAATGCGACCACACTGAAGGAGCTCGTCGTCCCTTCCAGTATTCTCTTGTCACCATCCGCACTCGCAAGGCTGCGTCACCATCCAACCCTCCAAGTGCTCCGCCTATCCTCCTCGCTAGCCCACTTCGAGGTATTCCCGCTCAGTTCCCTCCCCCGCGTCCCTCGCACTTTTACTACGCTCCTTGCACTGCGTGTTGGCGACCTCCACTCATTTAGATTGCTAACCCCCCACCTCCACGCTCTACAAACACTGATTATAGATGGCGTTGACGCTCTCGAAGGCTTCCTGCAAGAGGAGATCTACGACGCTTTTGCCAACATCGGGTTGAATCACTCGATGCTTGAAGTTCTCGTTGTCCACCTCCCGCTCCACCTCGCCCTGACCGAAATCGATTCGACACCAAACTACGCACCTGAAGGAATGTTCATCCTGCTAAAGCTTCTACCCTGTCTCCGGTTGCGACACCTCCACGTTCAGCTGGACACCGACGAGGGTCCGAATTGCATTATCTCCAAGAGTCCATATGACGCCGTCGACAGCGATTGGGCGCAGCTGTCGGGCTCACTCACCCAGCTCAAATCTCTATCATTCAGCGCAGGGCCGACGGTTGACTACCGATGGTATACTCCAGCAAATCCGATCCGACCCCGTGCGACGGTCAACTCCCTCATCACCATCCTGGAAACGTCCACCTCCATCACCCACCTAAACATTCCGCTCAACATCACGCTTGAGGGACTCCTCAGATGCCGACAACGAGTAGAAGAACTCGTTACGTCGTTGCCAGCTCTCCCTCGTTGCTTCGAGTTTTGGCGAGTGTGGTTGGACGAGGATGCCGTCTCTGCAATGGCCGAAGTACTAAGCCAATTATCCCCGCTCGCATGGCAAATGCCGACAACAAAATCAATCAAGGAGCGCCTGGATGTCCCTCAAGCCAGGCTTACACGGAAACCAAGCAAGGCCGAACTCCTTCGGTGCGCCAAATGGGGACAAGTGGAAGAACAGATTGTCGCCACGGCTCATGGCCTCTCTGCAATCCCGACTGATGGCTTTCCATTCCTGGAGCAACGGAAGGACGGAGTACTCTCTCGATACGAATGAATACGTAGCGCTAGGCTGTATGTATAATTCTCTACATTGGGACCAATTGAAAACCTGTCGTTGCCCCCATACCCTGGGCTTACCGCTGCTTCCCATCATTCCGGTGATATGCATTCCGAACACTCGACCGTATCTCAGGCAGCAATGGCAGGAAGGAAAGACAACCGGAAAGGAGCCACCCATCTCATTGTGACGGAACTCACGACACGCGGCAAGGAGTCCAGGGAAATCAATCTTCTTCAATTATGTACAACATTAGTTTGTATAAGGTTTTTCTCTGGCGCAAAGGGAGGTTCTGACAGAGACTTTTGGCATTCTACCGAAGTTGGTGAGGTGCGGTAAGGTTTGAAGAGGTGACCAAGCTTGAGGAAGCGGCTTCGGAAGCGGGAGTTGCCGTGTTATCGGCCATGATCAAGCCGAGGACGTGGGGATTGGCGCCTGGGACAGAGAGCGAGCGAACATAGTTGTTCAGGAGGTCACTTTTGAGCTTCACTTGCAGATTTTGGGCTTCGAGCAAAAGCCTCTTTTGCTTAGCGTGTTCGGCTGCTGCTTCCCGATTCTTGATGTCCAGCTCCTTGTTCAGGGCTTGAATACGCAGGCTTTCGACTTGAATAGCCACTTCTGCAATCTTGTCCGCAGCGGCCTTGGTGATGGTGGCCCGGTTTTTGTTCCGACTCGGAGTAGTACCGACTGGTTGACCGGCTGGCAAAGCGTCAACATCGTCGTCAAGTCCGGTTGCATCCGCGTCCGACTCTGTAACAAGAGTCGCACAGAGTCAGTATGACATGGGAGGGGGAGACCTGCTCCATCCTCGATCCAGGCCTCACCGTCATCTATCTGGATCGGGTCGGGCTGCCCCGAAGGCCGATCATGCAGAACGGCAGCCTTCCCCTTTCCCTTTCCCTTCCCCTTCCCCTTTCCCTTCGGCAACTGAAGCGTTGCAGCCTCTTCATGAGGATCCACGTCACCTGCACGCGGAACGGCATCCTCAAGCTCTCCGACAGCCAATGTTCTCAACGCTGGTCGAGAAGGTCAGCCTTCCACAAATTCAACAGTTGAAGCGCTTGGGACTTACGCTGACGATCTCTTTTTGCCTTTGAACCGCTGACATTTGAAGACGTTGCGGGTGTAAGGGGGTTCTCCTTGTTGTCCGATGCCGATGAGCGTGCTTTCTTGGTCTGACGGGGCGCTGCAACCCTCTTTTGCCGCTTCTTGCTTCCAGCTTCTTGTGTCGTAGATTCTCGATCGGATTGAGCCATTGTCTACTCCAAGACTGATGAGGACAGGCAAGAGAAGCGGAGCACGAGGCGAGGGTGAGGGATAGGCTTGTGAACGGCTGCTGGCAATCAAGTTGTCTCCTTGAGAAGAGAGGTGCCAAACAATGTCAAATCAGAAGCAGCGCCCGCTACCACCACCCCCATAAAAGGGCCTTCAGCTGAGGATGTCCAGAAGAACATAATAGACTCCTACCCTCGTCTTTCCTCTGACATGATGTCTCTCCCAGGTCTGGGAGGCGACCCTGGTGAGGTTTTGTTGCCCTAATGCCCGGTTGCCCGTCCCCGTTGACGTCGCCGCCACCAACTAGGAACGTTCTCGTTTGCCGACGTTATTGCTGCGATGGGAAACCCAGCGCTGGTTCAATCGATCTGCCAGATGGTTCGCGGTGCTTCAAACAACGCTCCCCGTGGGTGATTCTGCATCGCAAGCGGCGAGCCATTGGTGCTAACCTTGTAAGACCCTCAGCTGGCCTCCAGGCCACGGACAACAACGCGGCGGGTGTCAATGCAGCAGGTACAGGTATCGACGAGCCTATTGATGTCCCTATACTACCATTGCCATCGTTGGGCGGAAGTGCCGAATCGTCAGCTGGTGAGCAATTGTCCCCCAGACCGAACGGTGTGCGAGACGGTCATTCTCAGTCCCACTCTTTGGCAGCTGCTGCATCGAGAGACGCGTCCCACCACGCTCCCCAGCACAGTCCCCCTGCTCCCGCAAGCGGATTCGCTTCCAATCTTGAACCTCCGGGGCGTGGCTCCTCCTACGCGGGTCCCAGCATTCCCCGGCAGATCATTCAAGGTATCGCGTCACTTGACCCCTCCGCTTCGGGGACGACCGAGAGCGTCATCAACCGTTACACCAGACTGAGAAATTTGGACTCCGGCGCGGCTTTCGAAAGCTCGGTTCCGACCCCGCAACACGCCGAAGGTATCACTACTCTCGAGAATACCGTAAGTCTAGCTTGACGATACCCAAGCTATTGCTCGGACGCTGACACCCTCGACAGGCTCCTCCTGATCTATTTCATCCTAAGGAGGTACCCAACAACGCATCAAACCCCGAGGAAACCGATCCTCTCGCTCCTCCATCACGACCGACCAACGTAGGCGTGGTCAATCTATCGTCGACCGTGAAACCTCCTGTTGCGGACCCTCGAAAGGTCTTACGGTGGAAAGACATCATCGATAACGACGTTGGGACAGACCCTGGGGCGATCGCCGCACGCGCGCAGAAAATCCAAGACTTTCTCAGCAAAGAAATGGAAGTAATGAACATACACACCAAGAAAAAGCGCGACGCAGTCCTTCATTCGTGGGCAGCTATCCTTACGAAGTTTATGCCCGATCTCCACTCCGACAAATTCTGGACAGAGGAAATCGTAAAGAGCAAGGCCAGCTTCTATTTGACTCAACGCGTGAGTGACAAATTTCGCCTTTGTTGTCAACGACCAGCGGTTGAGGATTCGGACTAATTCCCCACTTCCCTCCTTTTCTTTTCTTTTCTGTTATTATTATTATTATTATTTTCGTTTTTCCAGTTTTACATGACCCGCGGTCGATCGTCTCATTTCGTTATTGCCGCAACGGTTCTGAGCTGGTTGACCGCCACAGCATGGATGATCACGAAATTTTGCCACCACCCCGTCACGAAGGTTCGAACAGGAATGACCCTTCTGATTGGCGGTCTCTTTACCCAAATGGAAACCGTCGTTCTTACCCGTACGTCTTCCGCTTTCCGCTTTCCCGTTCGCGAGCCATGTCATCTCCCTCACCCGTGCATCCTCTTTTGCATCCAGTAATCAAAGACCACAAGCTGGTGCGTTACACAAAGCCTCAGTGCTATCTCGGTCTTTCGGAATTGCGTATCATCATCGAGAGCATGATCAAGCAGAGTGAGGATGCCAATCGACTGGACAAGCTTCAGCAAATGGCTGCCATGACCTTCGCGGCATTCACGGCCGTAAGACCATCTACACTATGCGCCAACAATGCAACACATCGCGACCAAGGACTGGTACGATATGTCATGCTCAGATGAATAACCAGGTGTTGACTGTCGTCCTCACACATGCCCCAGTACCTCAAGCTTGGAGATATCAAATTCCTTCGCAAGGACAGCTTGGTGTACGATATCATTATAAATGCCACGCATTTCAAGGTATGTTGAGCTGATTTCGAGCTCTGGAAAGGAGCGCTGCGGTGCTAAAACGATGTATTCGTGTGCATAGAATGCATTGACAGGACCGAGGGGCAAGCGTCTCGAATTCGTTATTTTTTCACTGACCAAAGCCCAGAATGCGTTCCTCTCTGGAATCCACATTCTGCTGTACGTTTTTGTACGTGGTGGTTTCGGTGACATGGTTCGTCCGCTCTTAATTTGTCAGTTCAAGTGCTTGACTGAATGTCACCCTTTGACAGTCCCTGGAAGATCTCTGCAACGATCAGTCCGCCATGCTCGAAGTTCTCCCGGATAAACGAGATGAACCTTTGTACGTTAAATCCTCGCCGTGTCGTGAAAAACGGGAACCGAGCCTCTCTATAGCCTTGTTGCCAGTCGAAAGGGCCCCAACAGCGGTTTAGATCTTACAGGGGCGAACGGAAAACCCCTTCCTGCGTTGGCTCAATCTCTCATTGACGCCTTGGCGAACAACGCTGCCAACGCCGGCCTCGGTCGTGTCGATTGGAAAGGCATCCGAAAAGGCACATCGAACATGGTACGGAACTGTGCGTGATGAAGCTGCGCGTCGGATTCACTGAACATCTTGTTCTGTTCAGATTGGCTGTGTCGCCGGTGCAGAAGTCGCGTCCATTATGCTGACCCACTCTCCTCAGCATAAAACTTATTCCGAATACTACTCGATGTCCGTCGCGAACATCAATATCATAGGTCTTCTCCACGGAGAGGTACCACCGATGCTTCCCTTTCACCATCACGACGTGCGCTTGATTTTGTTTCTCTGACACAAGGCATGGTTCTAACCAGTGGTCTGGCAGTCGGTTGCGGAGCACCACAGCCTCCGATCCATTGCGGCGCTCTACCTTGTCAAGCGTGGCGATCTCCCAGCGCTGCAGAAGCTTGGCCGGTCAAAAGGATCCAGGGAGTTCTCTGAGGAGGAACGCCAGCAGTTTGAGGCAAGTTTCTGATCACGTTTCAACCGGCCAATACCGCTAACCCAACGGAGCCTTTCTTCCTTTTGCGGACGTCCCGGACAATCCATCCTTCCAGACCATCATTTCCAAATCAGCAGAGATCCAAAGTTTGATCGCGCAGGTTGACGACTCGTTGCAGGAATGGAAGGATGGATCCACAAGCATCCTCGGCCGTTGCAACCCGTCCAAAGTGCAGCGAGTGGAGGACGAAGCGAAAGCATCCATCACCGTTACACCCAACACTCAACGTGCGTTCGCTTTGTTGGAAACATCATTCGGAGGACTTGACTCGTTGAATGATGACGAGAAAGAGATGTGGCAAGCGGTAAGTTTTGTTGCTCCTTTCCACTTCTCTGCGGCGGGACGGAGTGCAAGTGAACCAACACGCATTTACGGACTTTGATATTTGGCTCGTAGGGCAAGACAAAGGTCCTGACGGCTCAACTTGCTCTTCGTAAACAATATAAGGCGCTTCGGAGGGAGAATGCGAGACAGAAAGTCCGTGACGCTAGGGAATCGTGGGCCCCATCCAAGGAGATCGATACAATGGACGCTCGCTTGAAAGCCGTGGCTGAAATGCGGAAACCTGGAGAAACATCGATTCAAATTGCCCGTTCCATTCGTGAGGTGAATCATCTTAGGGGCCAGGTAATCGGTGATGCCGGTCTGATTCGCTCCTTGGATTGCGCAGAGGTCGGATGCTGCTCAAGAATCATCGGCGTCATCGCTTTCGGTTGATCGCCTCAATCCCCAGCATCTTCTTCCATTACCGCCGATGACTACTTCTCCCCTGGACGATTGCAACGAGGCAGACGAGGAAGAATCGACCGTGCAATTCGCTTCCCTTCTGTCGGAGGAAGCTTTGGAAATGATCGAAGATCCATGGTTCGACAACGACGCATACCGCCCTGAACGGAATGTACCGGAAGATATCGGCTTATCGAGCTCGGTGCGAAGTCTCGTTAAGGACACGATCAAGAAAATCGACGAGATGGACTATTCCGAAGAGGGAGTCGGCGAGCCCTCCTATGTCGTTACTTCGTCCTCGCCACTGGCGAGGCTTCCTGGCTACGTTGGCGACGGCATGGTAGACTCGCGCCGAGTCTTCCACGACAACGATCACGTAGCGCTTTTCAAAGATATCACTGTGTCCGAGATGAACAAGGAGCTCGCAGTGCTAATCCTTGGACCCTTGTTCGAACAGGAAGCACGGAGGCGGGAGATGGACGTATGGTTTCCCGCTTTTCCGGCCGATCCGAATCAGATACTGATGGCTCTCCTTCCGCCCTTGGTAGAGAAATTTCGAAAAATACGGCGAACGAGGGCTTCACTGCCAAATCTGTCAGGAATATCCGCTTCACGTCGGACATGGCAAGATTTGGCCGTCGTTTTGGAAACTCAAGCGACATATGTAAGTATTTCTTTATGAATTATTTCATTGTTACCTTGTATCAAGGATTCACTCAGACCTTTCTACGTTCATAGGAAGAACAACCACTCAGCTTGGAAAGATCTTCGATTGAGGTGCTTAGTAGGAGAGAACGCCTACAAGTGTTTCCGCTGCCAGTCAACGTGAGTAACTTGTCACGTTTCCCCGCCATTGAATAAAATGATAAAGGCTCAATCACGCTCCCCGATCTGCCAAGATTCTCGGGAGAAGGCTCCATAAACAGTCTTTACGACCATTTTCTTCAAGAATGCCCATATGCTGAGGAATTCATCGAGATATGTGACGAAGAAGCCTCTGATGACGAAGAAGCCGATCCCGGAACGTCGAGTCGGCCAGCCCAGGACCGACCTCCCTTTCCCGTGCAGAAAATGACTGCGGCCGCGGTTAGAAGGAGGAAAAAGGCCATTGAGCTGATCACTCAGCTAACGACGGAGGATGCCGCAGAAGCTGTCTCTGAGACGGAAACAGTGAGTGTCGGTTTCTTTCACGCGCGCGAAGCCAAATCTGACGAAGGATCGATCAACAGTACTCGCCTGAGGTTCGTGAAATACTTGTCCGTGCCGTTAGAAACAACTGGAGCACCATCGTCGACTCGGCACAATTCGTGCTCCAGGATTAGACGTTATTACTACATGTCCTGATGTTAGGAAGCTATATATACCCAGTCTCTTGCGAGTAACTATTGCATTTATGCAGCCTCTCCAGGTTTCAGTGCGTCCCAATGTTTGACCGTGATTAGGAGGTGCTTGACGATTTCCCGTGACTCGATTACATAATTTACAGTTCGTTCACCCCGTTTCTTCGCTCTTGATCTCCGTTCCCCGTTCCTACCCTTGTGCTCAGTAAACAATATGGAATCAGCTGTTACTCGCGCACTTTCAATCTACGAACTTCAACTTCTCATATTCAACCACCTTCCCATCCATGACCTCACCTCCGTCGCCCTTGTATGCCGCGGCTTAATGGAGAAAGCACTGGATGTCAGATGGCACGAAGTCGTCGACATCCAGAGACTGATAAGCCTCGGGGTAAGTTGTGGTCTGATAGAGGATTCCAAAGCATATGTGAGGATAGATCTCGATTTGTTTGGCATACACCTACTAATGCGATATTTGCTGGACAGTCCTTCTGCTCGCATTCGCAAAAGTCTCAGTGGCACCGTCTCCACTTCTATTCGAAACGAATCAGCAAGATCGTCATCGATACTAGCAACACTCCCGTTCAACACGACGCTTTTTACTCACAGTTGACACGGCATCTATTCGATCCCGAGGAGAACGCCGAGCTGCAAGATATCGCTGTAGCTGCCCGCGCCGGCCCCGAACAGGAAACTTTCCGTCTACTTCTTCCCAAACTGACTGATCTCACATGGCATCCAAGAGACTCGGCGCGGGACGAAGGTCACATCGTGCAGGCGCTCCAGCATGCTGGACGGCCATTGACAAAGCTCACTCTCGTGTCCATCAAGGGGTCATCGCTCGAGATACTGATCAACGCTCTGAAACCCCACGTTCAGTCTCTACACGCTCTGATTATCCATGGGTGTGTAGGCGGCTTGACATTTCAGCCCCCACCAACGGCCGACCGCCTGCACGAATTAGCTTTTCCGATGATAGCTCTCTATAACCCCCCTTCCCTGACCCCGATCTCGGCCTACCAGGAACTAGAGGTCCTGAGGCTCGTTAGCCCAAGCGGAGACTCCACAGACTCCGGTTGGCATGTTGCTTCCTGTCCTCTCGCGCAAACCCCTTTCCCAAAACTCAGGACGCTTAGACTGGAAGGACTCGGTCTGTTTGGGCTGAGACAGCTGCCGATTCCAAGTCTTCGAAGATTGATCCTCGACGGTAAAGGGCTTCAGACTCTTGGAGAAGTGTATAAGGCGGTTAAGTCCATCACTTTGAGCTATCCTGGGCTGGAAGAATTGTACGCGCGGCTTGGAGTGTACGTCGAACACTGGTCCGTCGGAACTCAGTGGGAGCCCAACGATCCTTTCATCTTGCAGCAACTACTACCGCTCGCATCAACTCTTAAGCGTATCAACTTTTTGCTCCAGGTTGCAGGGAAAATGGGATCGGATAAGATACTTGAAGAATCGCCTTTCGACGCTGTCGATGATGATTGGAGGATCATTGTTACGAGCATGAATCGTCTCGAGTCGCTGGCTTACGGTTGCGCACCATTTGCTGACCCGAAGCGACTTTATCACACTCCGGCTAGCACATATAAGCCTCGGGCGACAATTACCTCCCTTCTGGACGTGCTAATGGGCTCCGACACCCTCATTCACGTAAATCTCCCATTCAGCTTCACCTCCAAACAACTCGCCCACTGTCGAAGCAGAATCGAAAGCCTTACTCGCTCTACCACCGGAGCTCTCTATCTTGAACTATGGAGATGTTGGATCGAACCCAATGACGATGCGCTATACGACTTCGTTGACCTTTTGTGGCAGCTTCATCCGGTGAAGTGGGAAGTTCCTAACACAAACCTTATTCAGCGCCCAGAACACGCAAGGCTACCACAACCGACGGCAGCAGAGCTTGAGAGATGCGCCGTCTGGAAGGTTGTGAATGATATGGCGCTCAACCGGGCAGGGGCCGGCAGCGAAGTCAAGGCAAGAGGGTTCTGTGCTGAGGTCTTAGAGAATCGTGTAGGACGGTTCTTCGAACGATACGGATAGTACGTACCTCGTAGGAGTAGCCCATAGGATAATATTGATATTGTGCTTCTTGACGATACTCTGTTGCTCCCAAATGCGCTGTTAGTAGGGGCAACGCACAAGCAACAGAGACGTTTTAGAGGCAATTGCCCTTTAGTTACTTTAAAATTATGTCTCCAAATGTCGAGGCCGGTTGACGCAGTTGGTTAGCGTGTGGAGCTAATACACATTGTCGTGTAACTCCAAAGTCGTGGGTTCGAGACCCACACGGGCCATTTTTTTTTGGTATATACCTTCGTATTCGCCCCGCACAATTTGCTCTGTTTAGCTTTTAACACCCAAGAGGGCGAATCTACACAGCACTCGGTGTGTTGGCTGTCATCGAAAGAGGGACAGTTCCAGCGTCGGCTCATCTTCAAACTCCTTGTTAAAGAAGATCACGCTGATGCTGCTATAGCTTCTATCGATGGACTTCCGCAAAGTGGGAAGACTGGGGTGATGGTGTGTGAAGACGGGAAAAGGCGAGCTGAAGACAATAATAGCATCCATCTAGCACACAAATGCTCGTGAACCGCTTCCCCGCGGACTAGGATCTCACTCTTCGAGTAAAGAACGGAGCAAGGTTGATGTTTTCTGATCTCTTTAGCGCGGATGCCAGTGTCTCATGCTTTGGGCAGGGTCCAGACAGCTCAAGTGGCCCGCTCAGACAGAATTCGAAGGACCGAACGTAGCTGGAACATCGCTTCTTCACAAGCATTAGAAAGAAATGGACTGTGCTATGTCGTTCATGATCCAATGGTACTCAAAACTACTGCACTTGGCGTTTGCTGAATCCGAGCTAGGCCGGATCCTGGCGCACGTGGGCATAGGAGATGGCGAAATCCTTGCCACTGAATCCAACAGTCTCCACGCACTTGCATTGGAGCCAGCACCCCAATTCTTGCTGCGAAGATACAAAGGTGGGGAGAGGATACACCCTTGCTTGAATTCACCTGCGGGGTCTTCACTTGGCACTTCTCTTGGATCCACTGATGGAGCAACACCAGATGGACTAGACGTGGCGTTGAAGGTTCCGCTAAATCCCACCGAAATCAAATGCAAATGAGATCATGTGGACGTGTCTTCTAGAACGGTCTCGTAAGGTAAGAAGAGGGGGTCCAGTGATTGTATAGCTTCATGTTCCGATTGCCCGCAAACACGCACGAACGAGGTTATCCCGATTAGGACGACGAAGAGGCCCTGCACGTTTCTCAAGTGTCTGAGGAGGGCCCCTCGAGGATGAGATATAGGTGCAGAGCGACCGGTGAGGGGAATAGCCGAAGGGGGTTGAGGTGGACCTGCGCAGTTGCGTTGACGCCACAAGGCCTGTTGTCGGCGTACCTCTTCACCATCCTTGCCGCAGCTCATCGCCACATTTACAGGATTTGATGCTTTGTTTACTCTATATGACTAGTCTATCGCTTTACATCGGACTCCAGGAACACTCTCTATTCAGTAAACGATGATCTCATCGATCGCTGATATCATCCTTCGTCACCCTCTCAGCCTATAAAGACGCCCACCTCTCCCTCTCCCCTTTCCTCCTCACCGCACACACCTCACTCTTCATCCTTCTACAGCTCTTCTCAAACAAAATCACTATGGTCCAACCAGGAGTTTACCGTTTTCGCAACGTCAAGGTTCGTTCATAACCTCCAGATGTTGCCCCGCTGGTCCTAACCATTCGCAGAGCGGAACTTTCCTTGACGAGTCCAACAAGGACCCCGATACCGTTCATGGATGGGACAGCCGCCCCAACAACAACAACCAAAAGGTCTGTTGTAGAGCATCGCGGATCTAGGAGTCGATCGCTGACCTTCCACTCGTCGTCTCAGTGGGTCCTCGAACCGGCCGGCGAGAACCAATTCCGCATCAAGAACGCCGAGCACAACCTCTACATCTCGGCCAGCGGTCCACACGACAATGCTGAAGTCAAGGCTACCCGCAACGCCACCACTTGGACCTTCAAGGACCAAGGCCGTGGATATGTGTGAGTTCCATTCGGTTAGCGAATTGCTATCGTCCGACATTCGCTCACTGTCTCTTGTACGCATAGAATCTACTACGAGAACTCCGGCCACGTCATCGACCTCGACATGGGTCATAGGGAGAACGGCACCCGCGTGAGCCTCTGGGGCTTCACCGGCGCTCACCAGCAGCTCTGGGACTTGGAAGAGGAGGGGTAAGCGACGCATCTCACACCCTCATCAGCCCACACTTACCTTGTCCTCTATTCCCGCAGAGGCTACCAAGGCGGCCAACAGCAGCAGCAACAGCAACAACAGCAACAACAGCAACAACAACAACAACAACAATGGTCCAATTACGGTGGTGACCGCCAACAGCAATACCAAGGCGCCGTCCCACCAGGCAGCTACCGCGTCCACAACACCTTCACCGGCACCGCCCTCGACCTCGCTGGTGGTAAGCCCGACGACGGTACCCCAGTCATCGCATGGTCCGTCGGAAACGGTGCCAACCAGGCTGTAAGTAAAACCTCATAACACTCAAACCCGTTCATAACTAACTCGACCGCTCAACTCCTTGCAGTGGACTTTCGAATCCGGCAGCAACGGCTACCGCATCAAGAACAACGCTTCCGGCACTTACCTCTGCTACAACAACTTGAACCAGGGTGAACTCCTCTCAGGCCACAGACAACCCGTCGAGTGGACCGTCACCCAGGCCGACAACGGCTACCAGTTCCACCCCGCTCAGAACACCCAGCTCGTCGCCGACTTGGCTGAGGGCAAGAGGGAGGACGGTGCCAAGATCTGCTTGTGGTCCAACAACAACCAGGACAACCAGAAGTGGAAGATCGACAGAGCTTAAACGCCCGAGGAGTCGTCGTAGTTGTAACTTGTATTCTTCTTTGAAAGGTTTTGTCTACTTGTGAAAATTTAGGTGGACTCGTGATGTTCTACGAACGTGTGCTCGAATGTGGGGTTCTGGACTTGAGGATTCCGCGTCTAGGATCAGCTACAGCGGTTCTCTACGGGGGAGCCGTTTGCCGGAATTCGTCTAAGCGCCGAAATCCTGAGCCGGGCATCCGCGACGTACGGGATGGGTTATCTCTCACATGACTTTATTCACTTCTTATGATGTCCAGTCAAGAGTCTCACGGCTACTCGCTATCCGAGCTCTATGGCGAGCCCCTCCGAAGCACATTCTTCGTACCTGAGAGCTTGTGAGTGGATTGTGCAAGGAAAACTCGAGACTGTCCACGTCGGACTGGGAAATCTTCCTCCTCATGATTGGGATATCTATTTGTGTTTCCTTGCTTAATGCTTCTCCTTCATCGTGATTGTACATCCTCGCGACATATAAAACAGATAACCCGCCTTGTAAGTGGATGTCACGGCCGCCCGCATACGTCCTCCCTTCAAGGGTATCCTACCACAGACACTTCACCTTTTTCTCGCATTCCAGAAGTCTCTTATGGCCCTCAAATGTTATACGATAGAGACGCTTGGGAATATTTCCGACTATAAGCCTGATACTGCTCTACGAAATCCGATTTGGGGGGTGACGGAAAACGTGACAGGTACTCCTGCGCTGACCGGCGTCACAATCAAGACCCTCAATTAAATCGTTACCATCCATAGCGCCCCCCGATCCGACCCCGTTTGAGAGTGATCAGGCACAAAGGTGGCACATTTGCATCCGCCCACTGATTCTGATTCAGACTTGTCGATGGGCAAGGGACGAGACGAGTACTCATGAAAATGATTTTTGGTATCCCTCAAGTCGGCCCTGGTCTATATCCTTTCGCCTTTTCAATTGCATCGTAAACAACTTTAGACGACCATTATTTCTACTCAATTCCCGGAAGCGATGATCATCAATTGTGATAACGACCTCCGGACCCGTCACCAAACGCACTATATAAAACGATCCGCATTGCCCGCTCCTCTGTCAAGTCGCCACCAGCTTCTCAATCCATCTTTCAAAAGCATTTATTCGATATCATGGATGCTATCATTTGGCCAGGAACTTATCGCCTGCGCAACGTCAAGGTGCGCCTGTGTCGACCTTGTCGGCCTTTACCCCGTGGTCCTGACTACCCTTCAGAGTGGGACTTACCTGGACTCCAATCATGACACAACCACAATTCATGGCTGGGACAGCCGTCCTAACAATGAGAGCCAGAAGGTACGACATTTCCCAGTCAGCCCCCAGACTGGTTGGCTCACTCCTACTTGACGTTCAGTGGATCATCGAGACGTCTGACATGGAGCCAACGGGATTCACCATCAGGAACTTCCGACACGGTCGCTACATTTGCGCGACTAGTGAATCTGAAGGTGCTGAGGTTACGGTTGATGATTACTCCCTCTTCTGGGTCTTCGGACGAGAAGAGGGTGGTTGGACGTACGTCTTCCTCGGGTCTCGGGTCCCCTGCATTCACTCACTATGCTTGCTATCGTCACAAGCATTTGCTTTACGGGAAATAGCGGCGTTCTTGACCTTGACCAGGGCCGAAAGGATAACGGCACGCGCTTACAGTGTTTTGCATAATGGTTTGCACCCCCTCCATCGTGCCGACCTCGGCCCCACCTGCCTAAGATAGCAGTCTGGCAAAGCGAGCCCAGCCCCGCTCTGGCAACTGTCACAAAAAGTCACAGAATCGCCACGGTCCACTCAGCCTTTTGCTGTGAAATAGATGTAACATATGTTGCAAATATTAGATAATCGAGCGGGAATGTCCTTCGAAAGGAAGGTGGAGCCGGGGTCGGCGCTGTGAAGGGGGTGCAAACCATTATGCAAAACACTGTAAGCCTCAGGAACTTTGACGGTGGTCCCCAACAGCTTTGGGTCTTGGAAGCCCAAGGGTAGGCAGAACCCTTTCTCCATATCCTCGTCCATCCGTTCTGACACGATTTTGATTCAGAGGATCTCAGTCCTACCAATATCAGCAGGACTACCAGCATATGATTGCACCGACCGACCACTACGTCTACAACGCCTTAACGGGGGCCGCACTCGACCTCGCTGGCGGCAAGGCTGACGACGGCACTCCAATCTTTGCTTATTCCCCTCACGGTCAGCTCAATCAGACAGTACGTGTCCCTCCCTTCTCTCTGATAGACTCGGCCTCGCTTATGTGTTTGTAGTGGGTTTTCGAGTACGGCAACCGTGGATACCGCGTCAGAAACAAGGCTTCGGGCACTTACCTCGGCTACGGCGATTTGAACGAGGGCGTGTCGATCTCCGGCCACAAGCATCCTTTCGAATGGGTCATTACTGTTGAACACGGCAGGTTCCAATTCCATCCCGTCGGAAACGATACCCAGCTTATCATCGACTTGGCTGAAGGGAGAAGGGAGGACGGTGCCAAAATCTTCTTGTTCCCGAAGAACAACGTCTTGGACAATGGAGCCAACCAGAAGTGGAGGATCGAGCGAGTGTCCATGGATTATTAACTGTAGAGTAGTGATCAACGTGACGTTACTCTACGGACGCTCGATGGAGGACATCTCGGATGTATACAGTATTATGGCACTTGACAACTACGAAAGTCTGGCATATTTGAGAGTAACAGATATTTGGTGTATTAGCGCTTGATTATTCTGTGTCTAGTCGCTCGCTAGAGAAATTTCACACTCTCTCCGAGTAAAGGTTTCAAGTTTAGAAAACGACTGGAGCCCGGGGATGATTTCCGGAGTAAAAGGAAAAACCGAGAGGGCCCAAGCCTCAGGCGCATGTGGCTGCGATAGGGATCCTTCTATAATTTGTGCCTTAACGTTCGCTCCACTCGGCTCAGTTCATCCTGGATACCGAGCTATCAGCTCTACGTCCCGCGTATTCGTCGCGATCTCTCGCTTGGGGATGTCCATCACCGACGCTGTAGCTAACACCTGTTCGAAGGAGCCCACGAGAGCCCAGAGGAGAATTTTCGCGCACTTATGACCATCTATGACGAATCGTACGTTGTGAAATGGGCTAAGGAGGGCCGAGTGATCAGTATCAAGGCGTGGCGAGCGATGATCTCATCAGTCGTGATATCATTCTCCAAGTTCGCGACCAAGTGCACTATATAAAGACGCTCTCCTTTCGCTCCCCCCTCCCCTTCAGCTAGTCACTATCATCCTCCCTATCGTATAACAACTTTCCTACGACATTTTCAACATGGTCCAGCCAGGAAACTACCGCATTCGCAACGCCAAGGTCCGTTAACATCATCCCTCTCGACTCCTGCCCCTGACCCTGACCCTGTATCCCTCACAGAGCGGAACCTATCTTGACGAGTCCAACAAGAACGCCGACCAAGTTCACGGGTGGGACAGTCGTCCTGACAACCAGAACCAAAAGGTAGGCATACAGTTACATGAGAGCGTAAGTCTGTGGCTGACCGTCCACTCGACATTCAGTGGACTCTCGAGCAAGCCAACCAAGGGTTCACCATCAAAAACCTTGGACACGGTCGCTACTTAGCCCCCAGCAGCTCGGACGATGGGGCCGAGGTCACGGCTTTGGACAACCCCTTCGAATGGGAGCTCAGAGAAGAAAACGGGGCCTATGCGTAAATCTTATTCAAATTTTCCTTTCGACTACATCCACTCATTATCCATCTATCCTATCTAGCATTACCATCCCGGGTTCCCAACAGGTCGTCGACCTCGACCGCGGCCACGACGAAAACGGAACCCCCGTGAGCATCTGGGGATTCCATGGTGCTTCTCAGCAGCTTTGGCAGTTGGAAGAGGAAGGGTAAGTCTTGCTCTTCTTACTCCCTTGCCCCGATCCTTACATATGTCGGTTCAGTGGCTACCAAGGCGGCCAGCAACAACCACAATACCAAGGCCCCATCTCACCAGGAACTTACCGTGTCCACAATGTCTTCACCGGCACTGCTCTTGACCTTGCCGGTGGCAAGTCCGATGACGGTACTCCAGTCATCGCCTGGTCCGTTGGAAACGGTCCCAATCAGGCTGTGGGTGACATATTTTCACCTACAACTCCCTAAGCGATTCCTGACTTCTTTCTCAGTGGACCTTTGAGTCCGGTAGCAAAGGTTATCGCGTCAAGAACAACGCTTCGGGCACTTACCTCGGCTGCGGTAGCTTGAACGAAGGCGAGCTCCTCGCCGGCCACAGCCAACCCGTTGAGTGGACTGTCACTCAAGACGACGAGGGATACCAGCTCCACCCCGCCGAGAACCCTCAGCTCGTCATCGACCTGGCCGAGGGCAAGAAGGATGACGGTGCCAAGATCTGCATTTGGTCCAACAAGCAAGGCCAAAACCAGAAATGGTTGATCCAGCAGGCGTAAAAGCCTGCTATTCCTTGTCATCGTTCTCGATGTAACCCTAGTAACCCCCAGTGAACTTATTTGAAATGTTATGTGGATTGATCTTATCTTACGAACACGCGTGCTTAGCTTTGCGTGCCATTTGACTGACCTTGGCAGTCACGTCGGTGGATAGTATGGAGGCGCCGGTAACGGGTAACGTGACTGGGACCCTCAGCGCGTTCGGTGTTTGACTACCGTTAGTATTCCAACCAAGCACGAAACCACGCCTTCGACCGTCGAGGTCTTTCCTCTCAGGCAGTCAAGACCGGCTTTACAAGATCATCTCATAGCTGACCAAAAGGAAGGAAGAGAGAACAAAAAACAGAGGAAAATGGAAGGTCCAGGCAAAGTCCGCTGGGCATTCGATCAACATGCCATCGCCAACTCGTTCGCCTCCGACGGGTCAGCGTGCGTACATCGTCTCCCCTTCCAGCTTTTCTTCACCCAATACTCAAACAAACTGAATCAATCTCGTTTAGACCCTCGACAATGTCAGAAACAAGCACCTCGACGCTTACGTTCGTCAACAATCAACTCATCGCGCACGGCTTTGTCCGTGCCCCAGGCCTGCCTCTCGACTCCCTACCACCGAAAGACCAAGACGTCGCTGCAAAGTGTTTAATGGGAATGCTAGGGCAACGTGTGGTGCGCAGTATTTCTGACCACCCCCTCTCCATTGCCAGTTTGGTTGACCTAGGAAACCGCGCAGGACGACGTCGCCCGAGCCGACGAGATTGCCACAAAGCTCCGGACGCTGACGTACGACTACGAACGACTGTCTTCTTTCAACAAAGCCCTCGAAGACAAAGTCGTCCATGCGGAACGCGAAGCAGAGCTCTTTCGCTCAAAAATGAAGTACATCTTACTCTCCGTTCGAACCCCTCCTCCCCGCTAAACATATTTGTTGGATCAGTGCCGCGTCAAAAGCTCAAGCCACCGCCGAATCCCTCGCAAAGCAAACCTCGTCTCAGCTCCAAAAAGCCCGATCGGACCTGCAGTACGCCCGCACGACCGCGCAATTCGAGATCAAGAGGAAAGAGAAGGAGGTGGAGAAGGTCCTCGACAAGTGGAGCAAGATATCCAACGAGCAGGGGAAGCTGGGAAGCGTGGGTACAGGGATGATTTGTGCGAATCTGGCGGTGCTTGAGGGCGGGAAGGCTCCTTTGGTGAGTTGCGCTTCTTGAGGGTTGTGGGAGGGACGCTGATTGATTTGCAATTTTGGGGTGCTTACTAGGGAGATTCATTAAGTGAGAAGGCTATGGCGGATCTGGAAACCTCTCGAGCGAGGTTGGTGGAAGAGAACGACGCCTTTCGGGACGTGGTGCTGTCCGCTGCGAGGGGTTTGCAATCTTTGTTGCACGAGCTCGACCCGAACGTCACAGAGGTCCGTCGCTATCTTATTGCGTTGAACAACACTAATTTCATACCCCTCTTATCAACGCAGCCTCCGCCCCTCCTCACTGCCGCTCAACTATTTGCTTCCCAGTCAACAGGACCCACAGCGACAGTCGCGTCCTTGTATGACCCCTCATCGCACGCCCTTACAGCGCACCTAAAGATGAAGGACATGATGACCTCGGTCCGTCAGCGCGCGGAAGAGATGGAGGTCAAGCTCGCGGAGAGGACGGCTTTGAAGGAGAAGGAGAGGATGTTAGAGCAAGAGATGGAGGAGAAGAAGAAAGCCATGAGGGAGTTGGAAGTTGTCAGAGGTGTCGTGGATGAGTTGAAGGAGGAGATTGGTGAGTGAGAATCGGTGACTAGGTGAGGAGAAAGTGAACTGACCTTGATCTGGTGGTGGGCAGCGCGGCAAGCCATGTCGTCGGAAGAGCAGAAGAATGCGTTTGAGAAGCTCTTGTCGGATGAAGATTTCCTTCAGGGACTTGCAAAGAAGGCGGCCGCACAAGCAAAAGAGAATGAGTCCACGTAAGCTTGTTCATGAACGAGCTAGCAATAAACTGCTAAACACTCGCCTCTGGTCGAACTTAGTGATTCCATAATACTTGCATCCGTCGCCGACTTGGAAGCCAGGGAAGAAGCGTTGCGGAAGGAACGTGACGCGTTTGAGGTGACCATGACAAAACTCAGCGAAGAGAGAACGGCGATGGAGGTAGGACGTTTTTGGCCGAGTTTTCGCATTGTGACTGACGGGGTTATTACGCTCCTTGAGGCCGAGCGACAGCAATTGCTCGAAGAGAAGCACCATTTCCACGCGCAGCGAATGCTTGCCCAGCAACCGGACTCGCCAGAGATGCGGCGGGAACTGGACATTGCCGAGGGACTTTCTACTGTGAACAATCGGAAATCGTTGGAAGGCCAAGGGGAGATCAGTGCGGGTCGTGTTCATCACGTACGCCGTTCGAGGAACTCGGTCGGTGTACCTATGGAGGATGCAGTGCCCGCTGCAACGAGCAAAGCTGCTGGCAAGAAGAAGGCTGTTGGGCACCCGACTAAACAGCAAAGTCCAGTCGAAGTCGTCCCAAAATCACCGCCCGCCACGCAGTCCGAGGATCTGGTGGAAGAAAAGGTCACGCCTCCTAAACCAACTGCGACGACTCCACCCAAGCCCTCTACGAATCCGTTCGAAGCTGTGTTGAGGAGTTCGGCCCAGAGACCGCGTCCGGTATTTACTGGAAATGGCCTCCCGTCGTTCCAACCTGTCGGTGCCTTGGACATAGGCGCGACGGACTCCACCACTCCTCCGTTACCCTCGGTCACAACCGTACCGACCACTGGCAAGCCTAGCTCGAAGGAGACTAAGTCTCGGCAGACGAAACAGACGACAGCCACCAAGCGATCTCCGCCAACCAAGTCGACTGGAAACCCTACAACAGTCACTCCTCCGATATTTACGCACCGTCGAATTGTAGGCAAGAAGCACCAGTACGCTCCTGCTGTTTCGTCCCCTCTCAAAAAAGTGATCAAGACAGCCGACTCGAGCAGCGACTCGCGAGATAGCTTTGGGAATTCGCTGAATCGTACGCGCGAGGACCGTTCGTTCTCTCCTACAAGTGGGGCGCTTGCCGCGGTGGTTGCGAGTGGAGGGAAGGCCAACGGAGGAATCGCTGCAGCGACGGCTGCCTCTATCGCAGCTGCGTTCAAGAACGCTCCTCCTCTGGACCTCAGACCACGTTCTGGGAGTCCTGTAGAATCGGACGGGGAGTGGGTTAACGAAGACGATGTTAACGAGCCGGACATGTCAAACCTGCGGCCTCGTTCCGCCACTCCACCATCGCCACCGCCGCTCGTTCAGCGTAACATGGCTCCACTAACCGAAGACGACCTCACGATGGAGCCGAAACCGAAGCCGGTTGCCAAGAAGATGTCTCTTTCGTCACGCCCACCTGTCCGTCCGCCGATGAACGCGCACTTGAAGACCAAAGCTGTCAAGTCTGCCGCGGTGGTGTCTAAACCTGCTGCTGTTGCTCAACGGAAGGAGAAGGAAAACGTGCCCACAGCCACGAAAGTGTCTTCAAGACCAGCGGCCGTCAAGCCTATCGCCCCCAACAGTCCCGTCAAGGCTGTTTCGGGGAAGGTCGTGATGGGTAGGTCGACATCGAGGTCGACAATCGCCTCGTTGGCTGCCAAGGTCGAGAAGAAGGGTGTCACCGCGAAACCAGTGGTGACTTTGACGAGACCTAGAGTGCCTGCTACTTCTAGAAGCGCGCAGGCCGCGTCCAAGAAGTGATATGTTTTGCTCTCTCCTTCCGTATAATCTGTGTTACGCATCCAAGTTTGGTTTTGGACTGTTTTAGTTAATGGTTGGTATGCTCGATTTTTGCTATTTATATTTGAATCTTACTTTCTTACCCTGGACTCTTGGAGATGCTGCAAGGTGGGAGGAAGCAGGGTGGGCCTAACCTGGAAAGCATGCGCACGAGGTCATAGTACTTCAATTTATTTGTTTAGGGAAGGCAGAGCTACTCGTAGCGAACACTGCTGGCAGACTCAAGCATGGTTGTGATGAGGATGGTGAACGGGAGGGATGCCGGGGAACTGCTCCATCCTAGAAAAGGCGAATTGGATTCATGAAGGTCATAATGGGTAGGTTTGAGATCTGGACATACCAAACAATAGGACCGCCTGCACCAATAATACCGGAGTCGTTCAAAGTCGCCTGGATGTTCATGACAGGCTTTCCGTCAACATAAATATCCCAGGCGATGGCGTTTCCGAGCGGGTCTTGCGTCGGAACCGATCTGAACGTAACATCCCGAGCATTGACAAGTCCGTTCCAACCGGGATGGCTGTTTAGAGTCAGAAGCCCCTTGCCGAAGGCGCTCGTGACAGTCTGATGTCCAGCAACGGAGCCGTATCCGACTCCATGGTAGACGTTGAGGAGATGGAAGAGACCCGGGGTGCTGAACGTAATCTTGAATTGGCCCGGGGTAGGGGTGTTGGCCTCAACTGTGATGTTCACTTCGGACACAATGGCGTCTGCCCCCTTCTTGAACTGAGAAGTAGGGCTCCTTTTAGAAGACTCGATGGACTTGAGCCACGCGATGGAGCCTCCAGTCCATTCGATCAGTAGTATGTTACCGAGAACCCTAAAAGAGGCGGAGATGCATTAGTCAGCAAACATAAAACTATGAGCATATGGATCTCCTGACTTCATGTCTTGAGGAGCCTATACTTGTACAGTGGTCGTCAGTATGGACTGCGTAGGGATACGAGATGTAACTGACCAAGCTCGAAACCGAGAACTTAGCGTTCGATGCGGCAGAGGTAGCTTTCGCAGGGGCAGAAGGAGTAGACTGGGAAACAGAAGTAGTAGACGACATTCTAACGTCTAGGGTGGAAGTTAGTTGCTTGAGAGTTGCGGCGATGAAACGATTTGAAGATGAGACGTACAACTTTTGGATCGCTGAAGGATGTGAGTGATGAATAATAGTCGACCGCAAGATCATTCCAATATATAGTTCATCGAGTCTCTCCTCAGGGTGTCCCGCTTTGGGGTAGGTTTAATTTCGAGCCCGAGATATAATTCGATTGTGGTGTCGGTTTCCTCGGCCCCGAACAGCACGCCACTAACCGCTCTGGCGTTCGTTGTATCGATCCACAGATCCACCAGCTCTAAAGTTCCGACCAATAACTGAGCGAAGATAAAGTTGGAAGATATGGCATTCCATATAATTGATGTCACAACAACGGGGCGAGTAGCCCCGGAGACTAAAGCAGTCGTTTCAGACTTCATAGAGCCTAGGTTATTCTTTTAAGGCTACTGTGGTACATATTTACTCTTTGAGTATGATCTTCCTTATTCCGAAGTGGCAGCTCCATGCTCGGAGCCAAATAGGAACCTCTGCGTGGGGCCTAGGTTCAAGTCGCCATTGCCTTCTGGTCTTGCGGAGACCTCTCCCAGTGCGATTTTGTAGCCAAAGTATGGATCGATCGAGCGATTAGTGGCTAGCCTTTCACGAGTCTTTCGGACTTTGCTCCGGACGAATGAGATCTCCCTTATGACACTTAATTAGAACCTCAGCTGATCTTGACACAGTGAGACGGGCACCCGGAATACAGCCATCTTCTCCGACCAAATCTGCTGGTCAAGGTTCTAACGTTGCATTTCCGGCTGATCCCGCTCATTGATTGATCTGAATCGGGGGTTCTTTCATTGGAGCCGCACGTCTCTTTGGTGATGAAGCCTCTGGCACATATTGCCGAGACTCTTCAAAGCGAAACGCCACGGTTCATAGGTGTATACGCAGGTACCTACTGGATTTCAAATGTATTATACTCCAGGACTCTACGGAAAGTCTCTACTGCGGCTGATATCCATCCAGTATACGAGGGCTGCCGACGTTGATCGGCCCTTTTACGTCATCACCTTTTATATCCTTGGCGGACTAACGCGGCGATTGTATCTTCCCACTGTGCAAACCACTGCCCTTCTCGGAGACCCTCTATCCGAACGATGCCCCTCGGTGTCTCCTGCCAGATCGCGTCGTTCGGTAGTGCCCTAGGGTTCCCCATCTGTCGCTGAGCTTCGTACTCTTTGATGGTCTGACTCGGCCGAGAATCGGGCATGTGAATTCGTTTGGTGAAGGTGAATGAACTTCCTGCAACGCGCCATTCACCTCCGCCGCTCGAGCTCAATTGCTTCCATGGCCAGATGATGAGAGGGTAGATGAGGAAGGTCCATAAGAGGATGTACCAGAAGAAGTTGTTGACTGTTCGGGAAAGCCAGTTATCCCTTTTGACGGAGACCTCGTTATTCTCGAAAGTGAAAGTGACGGTAACCTCCCCGCGAGAGAAGGGATGATTGGTGGTGAGAAGAGCTTCGAGGGATTTTTGCAGCGCGTCAAAGTGCCACTCGTAGACTTCTTTTCTGAAGACGAATCCTTGAGCATTCGGTTGCTTTCCGTGTACTCGTTCGCCCAGTCGCGGAGGGTCGTCTTCGGCGCGCGAAGGTCCGAGTCGTCCACACCTTCGAGCTTCGTGTTGACTGTTCCTTGGTGGAGTCTTCGAGGGTGATCGCCCTCCAGGTTCGCCTCGGTCCCGTCAGGAGCGCCAGGGAGCCGAGCCCAGTACGGTAGCCCATGAGCGTGTCTCGTCTTTCTCCTCTCGTCGGCCGAATCCTTCTATGTCTCAGTCGCGTCTCGTCTCCAAGTCGAATGTGAAGCCTCAGCTTTCCTCTGCGTTTCCAAGTCCACGGAAGAGGTCTCTTCTTCGGGAGCGTAAGGTGTATTGTCGACTTGCCGAACCGTCGTCCTGCGAACCGCTGGCTCCTGTTCCCCAACGATCCATATCGGAGGGCCGGCGGGCTCCCTGAGAAGGTATTGTTTAAGGTCGATATTGAAGTCGAAGACTTGAAGTCAGGGACTTTGTGGTCCCTAGCTCGTGTTGTCCGGTAAGCGCCTCCCACAGGATTTGTCTGCGTCACATTCTTGATCTGTGTTTCGACGTGAAACCCATAAGGGTTCACTTTGACAGTAGGAGGACTAATCGATTCTTGCAGAAGGAAGCGGCACAGTGCGTCACCTGCCGTCGAAGGGTATTAGTAAGTGCTGCTCGCTTGGTTCGGAAGCTCACCATCTGTGTTTAAGCGAGGATCGTGCGAGTAAACGTTGCCGTGAATGTCTGCGTCCTTTTCTGTCTCGTTTTGAGAGAGCTCTGGAAGGGCTGCTGGACTGAGAGCGGGTTGCGAGACAGATGCCATATTCGAGTCGTTAAGATCGTACAACGAAATGTTTCAATGGGGAGCGTAAAGAGGGAGGAAGATGTTTAATGGCATAAATGGATCGGCACGGCTTAAATAAGTCAACATTACCTCCTTGCAACGAGGACGGCATATGCTTGAGACCCGATCACCCCTTATTGAGCGCTCTCTCGGCTAGAAGGTTTGACATGATAATAGCAGCTCAGCACTAGTTAAGTGACACAACGCACAGCAAGGACACCGTTTACGGATCAGTCGATGCCGTGCGGTTGGACATCAATATCACACCCCGAAGCGCCCTCAATCGGCCAGCGGGATTCAAAATTTCCCCAGACACTAGCCTCCCACCAAGTTTGATTGGATTCTATGACTGAGACGCCAAACGAGGAACGCTCAAGCACTTAATAGACCTTGGACCAGTCTAACCGTCGCGCCAGCGCATGTGACTTCAATCAGTATGTACTTGGTATTGGAAAGCCAAGTCACTGCCCGAGGTCAAGTTTCTCGTATCAACTTACTCCACGAGACTCCAGGATAGCGAGGGTCAAAAGAGAGGCAAGTAAAGTATAGCTCGCCGCTTCGAGTCTCCCCGTTGAAACCCGTTGTTGTTACGAATTGAACTATTACAAATGCCATCCTTGTGAGCGTTGGTCGGCGGGACCAATGAGCCACCATAACTAAAGTGCTACCCAAGAGCTGACCACTCTTTACGACGGGCATTTCCCTTCAATTTCGTGTTCGATCCACCAACACGTGGCTGCTGAGATCTCGGGGTCTGCTTGAGGAACAACAGATGGCGAGGTTGAAGAGCCGAGATACGATGATTGGCGAGCTACTAGTACTCGAGCCTTCACTCTTCGACCCCGGCTGAGAATCAAACCGTCGCGTGTGGTCAAATCAACCGGCGGGAGGGGATTCGGAAAGTGTATGCCCAGCCAGGCATCTTCTCGACTCGGAAGGGAGTCAACCGGCCGCAGAGGATTACTTTATACGAGAACTTTGAAACATACATAGCTGTAAATGACTCCCATCGGTGCTGTTTTTCTCCCAAAGCGCCCCCGACGAACCAACGCGGTGATCGTGTCTTTCCATTGTGCGAACCACTGAGCTTCCCGCGACTCGCCATTTGCCTTCAATGTACAAGCTGAGCCGCTTGCACGGCCATACGATGAGAGCGTAGAACGGGATTTGCAAGATCAGGCTAGGGGATCGACCAGAAGCCCAGGATCAAGTTCTCAGCCAAATCCTAAATACCAGAATACCCTAAAGACACAAGAGGAAGCAAAAAAAAGAAAAGAAAACTAACAGGACACCGGTAGAGTCAAACCTAGCTTTGCAGCCCTCATTTAAAGCCATCCAAGCCGTAGCCGATCCCATCCCCATGGATGTTCATCGGCAACGTCAGCGCGGGGCCATAGCTGATGTGGCCCTGGCGGACCAAGGCGCCGACGGTATCCTTCCACCTCGCGAACCACTCGCCCTCTCGCATCCCGATCAACTGCGAAACGCCCTTGGACGTCTGCTTGAGCGTCAACTGGCGCGGTGCGGCGACCAAGTTCGGGTGCTGGGCGTTGTATTCGTTTTGGTACTCCTCCGTTGTCTGCCTCGGCCTCGAGTCGGGCATGTGCACCCACTTCGTGAGAGCGAACGAGGCGCCCGCGACGCGCCACTCTCCTCCACCGTAAGGGCTGAACCGCTTGAACGGCCAGATAATGAGCGGGTAAATGAGGAGGACCCACAGGAGGAGGTACCAGCACAGGTTGCTCAGCATCTCGGAGAGCTTGTTGTCCCCCCTCACCGACACCTCTGTCCGAGTGATCCGGAGTGTGACCCCCGTGGTCCCCATCCGGGAGTAGTTAGCCGCGATGACGGTCTTGAGGGCTTGTTCGACCGACCCCCAGTTCCACCCGTAGATCTCTTTGACGAAGATGAACTCCTTAAGCATGCGCTTGCTTCGGACATACTCGTCCGCCCAGTCCCGCAAGGAGCGGCTGGGAGGGCGCAGGTTGACGTCGTCGATCCCTTCGAGCTTGGTGTTCACCGCCCCCTCGAAGACTTCCCGCGCGTTGGGGTTGTCGAGGTTCGCTTCAGTTCCGCGAGTCTCGCCTGGTAAAAGAACCCAAGAGGGTATGCCCCAGTTGTACCTCCGGTCCTTCCGTCCGTCCGCCGCTCCCTTCTCAACATCAGTCGCCATGCGCCTCCAAGTGGATCTCGTTTTCATGGCTTTCTTCCCAGCTTCTAAATCAGTGGTGGAGGTTTCGTCGCCAACCATGTAGGGAGTGTTGTCCACTTGTCGCTTTCGACCTCCTCGATGAGCTGGTTCGCGGTCCCCGATGACCCACACGGGAGGACCGCGGGGTTCGGGCAAGAGGCACTGGGTGATGTCAATCTCGAAGGCGAAGTCCTGGATGGTTTCCGTGTAAGTTTCGGTAGTGGTATAGTGGCGTCCGTTGGAGTCCGTTCGAGTGACATGGCGAGTTCGTGTTTCCTCATGAGAGCCAAAGAACAGGGCTGTGACGGTCGGAGGGGTAAGACTTTCCTGCAAGAGGAAACGGTGCAACGCCTCGCCTGACGTGTCAACGACGTCAATCGCTCTGTTCGTTTATAAGGGGCTTGGAGTCCTCACCGTCAGTGTTCAAATGATGGTCATGAGAGAAAGTATTGCCATCGTCGTCTACGTCCTTTTCTGCTGTGTAGTGAGAGAACTCCGGCGGCGGTTCAGGAGGGTAACCCGAGGGACCAGATGGATAGGCTGTTGGACCACCCGGATACCCTTCTTGCGCGGCGGGCCTGATTTCGTCTCCACCGATGGTCTTTGCGGCAGGCTGAACTGCACGTTCATCGTCTGATTCGAGCTCCCTCCCCTTGTCATCGTTGTCGTACCCGGGTGCTCGTTCCTTTTCAACCCCAACATCGCCAGGGTAATGCGATTCCGGCATTTTTCGATCCGCATTGTCATCTTCGGCCCAGTCCGTGTCTGTCGGCCCTTTCCTGGTGTCGTTAGCGAATGCGTCTAGCATGTCGGAGGTCGTGAGATGATGGGGAAAAGGAGAGAGGCGGATGAGTGGAATTAAACGATCAGCGCGGTTTATATACGGGTCCGTGGGGATGCACCGCCAAGAAACGATCTTCCAGGCGCCTATTTATATTTTGAACTCCGCCATTCTCTTGGCACAGCCCTCCCCTTGGCATTCCATCGTCCCAGGCCCCCGCGACCCCAAATGAGCGCCTTTTAATATAAAGCATCTTACTAAGTCGGGAATGTCATGTATAATCTATCGAACATCCTGTCAACGTCTCCGCTTGCTACTGTAGTATGGCATTGACAGCTCGACATTTCAACTTATGCTCTGATCTAAATTTCACCATAGCGGGTGTGGGAGATTCAAGGTCTCTTGGTTTTTTCTATCTTGGTACCTTGGCCTGGGCAGGTAGCCGTTGAGACGATTTCAAGTCCGGTGATGCCAATATCAAATCCCTTCACTGACCAGGGGTGGAGAAGATTCCGAGCACCATACTAGAGAACAGAAGTCAAGCGAAAGTGATATAAGACGTACTATCTCGATTTGCATGGTCCACTGAGTGAAGGTGTACTAAAAGAGGTAAACAAAGCGTTGCCATCATGATAAATACAGACAAGCGCCAGGGGAACGGTCTAAAGGTCGACCCGCCCGCCCCTCAGTCTGCAAGATCACGCCTCCAACATACTCGACGGCGCAGTGAAGAAGGTATAAAAGACATCTACTTAACTGTTCAGATAATGAGCTCAATCAAATGTCCCGTCTGCTTTGAAAACCATTCGTCGCAAATCCCATTTTGCACGATCAAATGTGGTGAGTTGTCGCTCACTCTAGCGCGTTTCTCCAATCGGGACATTCGACTCACACTAACTAATGTAGGCCATATATTCTGCCAACCATGCCTCCAAAGCCTCTCCCAATTCGCTCGAACAAACCGTCAACAGCTCTTTTGTCCGAAGTGCCGGGCACCTTTCCGCGAAGGTCCACCTGACGTGTTCGAGCTATACCCGGAATACGACTCGGACGACGAAAGTGCTCCCGCGCCGCGTAACGACTCTTTCAGCAATGAAGACAGACAAGACGTGGAACAACTTGTCAACAGGGCGGACAACATCGACGGTGAGAGCGAAGCCGCCGAACTGGAAGGTGTCGTTGTCCGCGGAGAGCAACTGCTAGAACGATTTCGAGATGGCGGGGCGAGAAATGAAAATGCCGTACGTCATAAGATCGGATTGCTCATTGCCCGAAACTGATCACAACATGCAGGCTCTCCTCGCGTCGATGGATGAACACTTTTCACGACTCCGCCAGCACCTGTGTCACCAGTACGCTCTCGAAGACCTCCACGAGCAAGTCGCTAATCTGACGGCAGAACGCGACGAGTACCGCAACCAGCTCGACGCGCAGCACGCCAAGTACATCGAAGCCAAGGACGTCTGGCAGCATGAAGTTGCTGAACTGAAAGAAATTGTGAACCGGGGGGAGCGGGATCGCGTTGAGCTGGCTAAAGAGGCGAGCCGACGAGTCTCTGAGATTGTCAGACCGGTTTGATTAACGCAATGACCTGGGCAGCGTATGGCTGCCAAAGCGGATCTTCAAGAGCTTCAAAAGAAGCATGCCAAATGCAAGCAGGCCCGTCCCTACCTGTCCTCCAAGGTCAACGATTCGCGTGAGATCCGACCACCGCCCAAGCCTCTAGGGACATTTACATCGTTCTCTTCTCCCCATCATACAAGTCTGGACGCGTCTCTTGAACGAGTAGCCATGCCGCTCCGTAAGTTAGGTTCTGCCTCGACCCTTTCACATCCCCTCTTGAATTTACCCAAACGACCGTTACCCCGAACCACATCACGGCCATCGGCAAGTCGCGACGCAGAGAACGTTCAGCCGTATAAGGGCGCAGAACAGGAGGATGCTTCCGCCTTGCTCTCACAAGCCGCTGCATCTAGTCGGCCGAAGCCCACGGCTCTCGCCCTCCCCCGCCTCCGCCCAACGCCCATGTTAATGGCTCCGCCGAAAGTCATAGCTGCATCGCCCCTCTTTCGAGCTCCTCTTGCGAAGGATACACAAAGCAAGGGCAAAGAGCGATCGATCTCCATCCCGTCTAGCGATGAGGATATACAGAAAATCAAGCTCAGCATCCCCTCGCTCCCCCCCTGCCAAGAGACGGAAGTTTTCCGATGAACACACGGTTTAACTCAACGTCTCTTACTCCTCACCTTGGGCGGCTACGCTTGAACTTTTGGTAGTTTCTTTATCATATGATGCAACTTGTGTGATCCTGTTAGACACATCCACCTTTAATGAATTATTAGATTCAATTCTGCTTGTGCAGGGATAAATGCCGCCTTAGGGCCGGCTCTCGACCAGTAGCGGACGAGCAAATTATGGGTATAGGACGTGCCCGATCCTAGATGACCGTCCGGCCAGATCCCGTCGCTACGATGACCTATGCGTTCATCACTTTAACGCAGCAGGACCGTCTCTTCCACAGCGGTCCTCTATCTCCTGCTCCTCTTTCCGCTGCCTCTGCAACGCCGCTTCAGCCGCCCGCCTCCGTATCCCCTTATAGCTGAGTACCGGGGCAGACACTGCGCCATCTTCACCTCTACCGCCTCATCCCCCTCATGCTCGAGCCACAGCTACGAATTCTTCAACCTCTCGGTTCAGCCGAGAGTTTAAGGTCTTTAACTGAACGAGGCTCATCAGTTATCGAGCGTTAAGCGAGTAAACTGAAATGTACAATGTCGTCGTGATTTCCAAACCCATTGTGTCAGGTCAATTTATCTGGAACGTTCCAGATTAGCCGGGCATATAGGCTAGAGGATTAGTAGTCTCCACACTCGAACTCCTTCTAGATGAAACACACTGTTATTTCACAAGCCACGGCTCTAGAAATGTAGCTTGTTTATGAAGCGTGTCGATTCTCGGTCTTGGGTGGAAGCCTGCTCGAATTGGGCTTCGAATTCACTTGCCGCGGGTGAACATGCATCATCTGGAGGTTAAAGTAATTGCACGCCGGATCCGATGCTCGCTGCCGTTTCGTTTTGCAATTTGGCCATTTTGGTTCCTCAGACTCGGGACTGGGTAAGTACTGGAAAAGTTGTAAACAACGCGCCGCCATCATGACAAATACACCCAAGCGTCCACGAAGCGCGTCTTTCCAACCGTCACCCGACCAGCCCTACAGTCAGCGGCTCACCTCCTCTAGCACACTCAACGGGACATTAAGCAGCTGTGAAAGTATTTCCTCGAAATAACCAGATGATAGCCTCCATCAAATGTCCAATATGCTTTGAAAGTCATTCCCCTCAAATTCCATTTTGCACGATCAAATGCGGTGAGCAATTTACCTAAGTCTCCTGCACGGACAGCACTAGCTCATTTCATATAAACCACTGTAGGTCACATATTCTGCGAACCTTGTCTTCAAAACCTATTTCAGTCCGCCCGAGCGAACCGCCAACGGCTGTTTTGCCCGAAATGTCGAGCCCCTTTCCGCGAAGGTCCCCCAGACGTGTTCGAACTGTACCCGGAATACGAATCGGACGATGAAGGTGTATCTACGTCGCGCGACAACTCATTTAGCAACCAAGACCGAGAAGACGTGGAACAACTTGCTATGAGGGCGGACGGCATCAACGTCAACAGCGAAGCCGTCGAGTTGGAAGGCGTCGTCGCTCGTGGAGAACAGCTACTCGAACGATTTCGAGATGATGGGGAGGGAAATGAAAACGATGTACGTCATAATTTGGTACCTAGTCATCGCACGCGATTGATCACAAAATGGCAGGCTGTCCTCGCGTCGATGGAAGAACACCTCTTACGACTCCGTCAGCGCCTGGACTACCACCGCGCTCTTGAGAACCTTCGCGAGCAAGTCGAAGATCTGACGGCGGAACGCGACACGTACCGCGACCAGCTCGACGCGCAGCACGCCAAGTACATCGAAGCAAAGGACACCTGGCGAGCCCTCGTCCGCAAGTACAAGGAGCGCAAGGAACACGGCCTTTTGCAAACCCAAGCGATCCAGCAGCGAGACGACCAGATCCGTGAGCTTCAAGCGTCTCTCAGGACAGCACAAGAGAAGGCGATGAGGCAGAACATGGCGATCAAGAGGACGAACGAGGAACGAGGAGATGCTGTCGCTCGGGTGGAAGAAAATCTCAGAAAAGCGGAGCGAGATAAGGTCAAGCTGGAAAAGAAGGTATGCTTGATCGGGGTCGCTCTTACCTTAAGACATACTAATCAAGGGTATTTCGTCACAGTACATGGCCGCCAAAGCCGACCTACAAGAGCTCCAAAGGAAGCACTCCAAGTGCAAGCAGGCTCGCCCCCCTTCTTCCGAGGTCGACGACTCCCTCGAGATCCTACCCCCGTCAAAGCCAGCTCCTTTGCGAACCGCCGCTTCGTCCTCTTCCTTACGCCATTCCCTCCTTGAACCCATCTCAAACACATCTCTTCGCAAGTCAGGCTCAGCATCGAACCTCTCTCACTCCATCCCACTCACCAAATCACGACGACCGTTCTACCGAGTTGCGTCCATACCCTCGACAAGTCGTGACGCTGAGAACGCTTTACCGGGCGACGATGGAGAGTGGGAAGACTCAATGAGGATCTTGTCACCACCGCGCTTCGAAGCCCCTCCCCATCGCTCCAAGCCTTCCGCTTCCCCTAAACCCGCAGATTCGTTCGTCTTCAAGGCCCAACCGAAATCGAAACCCGCACCTTTCCCGTTTTCCGCCCCTCGCTCCGGGGACACTCGGGGCAAGGGCAAGGAGCGAGCGATTCCCATCCCGTCTAGTGATGGAGACATACAGGAAATTGGGGTTAACATCCCCTCGCCGCCTGCTGCGAAGAGAAGAAAGGTTTCCAATGATCCTCGGATGTGCTGAGACCTTCCTGCGGCTTGACTCGCTTACCCTTTCTAGGGGCTCGTTTGGACTTTTTTGACGCTTTGTTGATACTTTGGATGCATCATGTGTAATTTTGTCTATATTTTGTTGATAACTTATAGAATTCAACTCTTGTCTTGCTGATTGTTGCCTCCGTACGCGTGCCGACACTCAAGCGAAATAGGGATGGGCTTCGATGTATTACTAAGCTATATGCGAGGTATATCAATTCCGATGCTAGATGGTGATCTGGCTGTTCCTTCGTTCCTGACAATCTCGAAGAGGTCCAATCTGTTCACTGGAGCGCAGCCGGACCTCCACTCCCGCACCGATCCTCTATCTCTTGCTCCTCTTTCCGCTGCCTCTCTAACGCTGCGTCGGCTGCCCGCCTCCGCATCTCCTCGCGGCTGGGCCCAAGAGCAGAAGCCGCGCCTACCCCACCTCCGAGAACATAAGACTGGACCTCCGAGTCCATCAGGCTCGAGCTTAGGCTAGTGTCAGGCTCGTATGCATCGCCTATGCTGCCCAAGGTCCTTGACCCTCGGGCCACGGCAGCTTCAAACTCTGCGACCTCTCGGTTCAACTGAGAGTTTAGAGTCTTGAACTGGAGAGGACGTGTCAATTCACATCGACGACCGAAAGTCATAGGTTAAGACGCACATTGTCATCGTGATCTCCAAACACGTTATGAGTGAGCTCGTCTGTCACATGTATGGGTACCGTTAGCCATGCACCAGTGAAGATATCGTCGCCACGGACTCACGACATAACACCCTTCGGGTCTCTTTGTACGTCCTCATCCCATCGTACGCATCCGTTCTCAATCGAAGCTTTATGCTCTGTCCCGCGTTCACGTTGAGACCCAGCAGCGTGGGGTTCTCGTGAGGGGCGAGCTCCGTAAGCACCCCGACTTGGAACTCGTGTTTCTGCATGACGTGCTTGATAGCAGGGTCGGAAGCGAGCTTCTCAAGAATTGCGCGAGCTGCTTCGGGATTTGGCAAGTAGGGAAGTGGTTCGATGCGGTGGAACTTGTATTTCGTGTCTTTCGAGCTGGGCGTCGAATAGACCTGCCAGAAATGTTCCGTAAGTCCTCCTCGTTGAAGAGACCTTAGACCGGAGGGACGTACTTTAGACGGACCGGCAGCCGCCCTGCGTTTCATAATCTCATCCCTTCTCCTCGTCTCCTTCTCAGCGTCCCGCATACCCGAGAGCTCTTCGTTCGTGCTCCCCATGAGCGTGACCTTCAGCCCATCCTTCAGACCCACATCTGCTACGGTGATCGAGTCTGCTTCGCCCGCGACCGTTTTCTTGCCGCGATACAGGAGCTTTTGAAGACTTGGTGGAACGTTTGTCAACTCTTCCAACATTTCCTGGAGCTCGAGAAATGTGGCTTCAGGGTCGAGCGACACATTGTGGTTCGTGCCTTTGTAAGTGACGAGCAGTTGCATTTCCTCAGGAAGGGTGTGTGGTTGGAAGACCAAATGGCCTACCACAGGTGTCAATTTCTACGTTGTGGTGGCGGAAGGCTTTCGTGTGCAGTGGAAAGTTCGGTGGACGCCATCAGTCAGCAGCTGAGAAAGCAAGGGGTATTACCGGAAGCACAGCCACAGGAGAATGCGCGGACTACAACACACGACTCGAATTTCATTGACGTGTATGCGTTTGGGACAGCGAGTAGCAAGGGAGGAGAGAAAAAGTCCATTAGATATAAAGAGAGCGGTTTTCTTTTTTATGCCCATAACGAACACCGTTTGGTCGGGTTCATCTGAAGAGGGTCTGGCGTCAATGAAGAGCTTCATCGTCGTAGAATTTAACTTACTGGTGTCTTCTTGGGGCAGTTGAAAGCCTTCGCAAACTCCGGGATGTTGGACAATGTGCCGTCAACGCGGTAGCGAGCGGGGCTGTGAGGGTCAGTTCGGACTTGTTGGACGGCCGCTGCGGTCTTCATGTTGCGACCCCAGATACGGCCGTAGGCGATGAAGAACAGTTGCTCCCTATCCGGGCCAAAAAATATGTGAGTGATGAAGCCACGTTAAATGATGTTCATGATTCGAACCTCGTGTAGTCTTGCAAGCCGGGAAGCGTATATTCACTACCTTCAAGGAGGCCTTCGCTTTCCTGAGCCTTCCAGGCATGGTAAGCATAGATCAAACCGGCGTCTCCAATGTTTTCTCCGGATGTCCTGAAAAAGTTAACCGGTTTCAGCTGGGATCTCGAGGTGTAGGGGCAACGGAGTCGTACAGATTGCCATTCACGTGGACTACGCCGCCTTTGCCGTCGTCAACGGTATACTCTATTAGTGTCCAACGGTTAGTTAGTCCCATGGCATGAACAGACATTGGGGCACCTACTAGAGTATTGCTCAGCAATGCAATTCTTCCTTTCATCGAAGTGTTGACTGGTGCTGTTAGTCCACCACTCCTCAAGCTTGCCGCGCTGGTTGTACATTCGACCAGCCGAGTCGAAAGCATGGGTAAGCTCATGAGCGGCGACACCACCAAACGAGGCATAGCTGAGGTACGTCGGCCAATCTTGTGAGAAGAACGGAGGTCTGAGGATACCGGCAGGGAAGACGATCTACACCAAGTTTAATCAGAAGAGAGTCTACGCCGTAGCAAAACAAACGCACCTCGTTTGCCGGCGGGTTGAAGTAAGCGTTGACCGTGCTCGGGAACATCTCCCAAGCATCCTTGTTCCTCATCTTTCCGAGCGTCAACCACATGCGGAAAACCTCCGCCCTGGTAGCGGAGACGACGTTGTCGAGGAAACGCGTTGGGTCGGGCTTGACCAGACGATAGTACGAGAAGACCGACGCATCGCTGGTGGTGTTCGGATAGAAGGGGTAACCAACCTTCACCCTGATGGCGGTGGCCTAACGATATTTCTCGATCAGACTGTGCTTCACGTCTGCGTACAATATCGCCCACCTTTTCAGACGCTGCTTGGGCCGACTCCTTATCCATCCATTCGAGATGTGGCAGCGACGCCTTGAAGGAAGTGATGATGTCTGATAATGCGATCGGTTATTCCTCGAAGTCAACTCTCCTGAATCGAGCGGAACATACCGTCAATGACCTTGGCGGCTTTGATTTGAGATTTCCCTAAGGAAAAAGAGACATAGTTTAGTGAAGATTCTGAGACATTTACACGACCCCGTTTACCTCCAAAGGTTTCTTGAACGAAGAACCGACCAGCAGCAAAGCCGAGAACGTCTTCAACTCGAGCCAAGCACCATTCATCTCGATCCTCCACAGCACCCTTCTTCAAGCCCCGAAGCAGCTCATCCAAGGAACGCTTGGCCTTCCAAACCTGGGTAGTCTGACCAAGGTAGCTAGCGTAGGACAAAGCGGTCCGAGCCACAAAGTACGCCTCCAACACTTCAGCATTGGTCTCCGAAATGAGGCGCGAAATGCTCTTCAAGTACGGCGGGTACGAGACGATGATCTTTTCGGGGAAGTTTCTCGGGGTGAACGCAGCGATGTACGCCGGGAAGTCGATTTCGGGCAAATGACTGGTGAAGTTGTCGAACGTGTAAGGGTTGTACGTGAAGAACGGATCCTGATAGAGAATGTCGAGGTCGAGGTGGGCCTTGGCGAGCTTGATCTCGAAGTCCGCGACAGACTCGGCCAAACGGACGGAGCGCTCGGTCTTGTTCTCCTTCGGCGCGTCACCTCCCCACGGTGGCCACGGGATCGGCGGCCAGAACTTCGACCTCTCTTCATCTGTTGGAGAGTCAGCGGTCTCATCGAGCGCTTCTAGGACGGAGGCGACGGCGCGGGTGTAGGCGGTTACGACGCTGGTTTCCTCGTAGTATTCCTGTCCAGGTCCAATTTGTGAGTCGCTCTAAAACAGAAGGACAACCAGTGGACCAACCTTTGCTGGGAGGCCCAAGCCATCCTGAGAAAATTGGACCGTCATAAAGTCGGGATCAACAGCAGCATCCCCGTCGATGTACATCGAGAAAAGGACGGAGACGCCTAGAACGCCGCCGTTAGCATTGGTGCGAGAGAAGATCTAAAGGGGTAATCTCACCCCTAGTATGCAGATAGGCAGTTGCGGCCGTCAGACCGACTTTGCTGACCTTGTCGTCGAGGTGCTGGAGAGGCTCGTTGTCGTACTTGGGGCTCGTCCTATCCCACACTTGTCCTCGGAACGCCTTCCGGAGCTCCCGTGTGATGTTCAGCAACGGCTCATGACCGATCTCCTCGAGAGTCGCCTCGTTCATGCACGACTGGTAAAGGTCCTTCAACTTCTTCAGAGACGCAGCATCAGCGGGGGAGGTCTCGGGGGACGGGTCGCGGGTGATGATATCCTTGATGATTTGCACATTGTTTTGGGCGAGCTTCTGGAATTGGCTGAAGGACGCTTTGGCAGCCGGCAACGGGTTCTCCTTCAACCATCCGCCGTTCGTGAACTGGTAAAAGTCGTCACATGGGTCGACCGTCGGGTCCAGAGAAGACAGGATCGAAGCGGCCAGTGTGACGCATTGGGTCGTGGTGCACGGGGGCTACGGATCGCACCGCGTGGGGAATTAATACTGCGGCTGCCCAACACAAGACTGTCGTTGACGGAAAAAAACCTCACCTCGTACGGAGTTTGGGTTGGAACTGAAGTGTATGTGGTGGTCCGGATTTGGGTCGTCGTCTGTGTTGCATACTGCGTCGACGTCACCGTGGTAGGCGGCTGTTCCTCCCGGTGCTTGAGCTTGTGCTCGGCACCGGCAAACAGGCCGACGAAGACACTTGTGAGCAGGAGGAGAAGAAGACAGACAACGAGGAGGATCTTGGATAGCAAGGAGAGTGGCTCTTTGGTGGCAGCGATGAACGATGCAAAGATTCCGCCTTCCTCGGCTGATGACGACGGTTGGTGGTCGCCGTTGTTGAGAAGAGGAGCGTCCTCTGTTCAACGAGCGACTCAGCACAGTGATCACCTACATCCGAGCGTTGGCACGTACCTTCATCTGTTGGACCTCTTGGTTCTGCCATTTTGGGAGGTCAGGGGGGTGGTTGGGATTGGAACGTCGCGCGGAGGCACGGGACCCAGAAACGGCGACTTCCGCACCGGCAAAAACCCCACTCAGCACGCATTTCGGTTTGTCCATACATCGTCAACACCCACCCAGCCCCCTGCACGTTTTCAAGATAATGACTCTTCGAGTTCTTTCGCTTCATCTTTATCCCTTCTGAGCCTTCAACTACCTCTCAGATGCGACGACGAGCCTCCAGCGAAGAATTTGAGCCGGACAGCAGGGGGAGCTCCGTCGTTCCGGACTCGCAGCCGAATTCCGAGCCGGAGACCGAGGTCAGTCGCGCTAAGCTACGTTCGCGCGGGTCAACCCTTATTCATACTTAATCCTCTACAGGACTCGGACTACGAGCCCTGGCCACGAGCCGGTCCCTCCAGACTATCCAAAGGAAAATCCAGAGCTTGGAGCGCAAGGCCACCGCCTCCTCGCCCTCGGAAAGAAGTCACAGAATTCGTCCATCGAAAACCGTGTCGATTTCAACTATGGAGTACCGAATATAGGTACATCCGCTATTACACCCGTGGGCCCGCTGAGCTCAAGGAGCCTCTGCGCATCAGCTCGATTCGACCGACGCTGGGTGACCTTTGGATCCACGAACGCGCTTCGCCGTCTCCGGACTCGGAAGCGAAGCTGCAGTACTGGATTTTCAAGGAGTTCCAGGGCCAGACGTTCTGGAAGGAGGTTTGGCCGGGAATCGGGGACTGGGTGGAGAGGCACCCTCATCCTGGCTGCGAGTACGTCAAACTTGCTTGGAGGCAAGAAAAGTTCAGGGGAGCAAAGTCGACTTTCCCGGTATGGAAGCCGTTGAAGGTTCAGAGTAAAGAGTTGTCCAAGGGCTACCTAGCGCGAAGGCCGCTCGAAATCGTTCAGACACGAGAGGCCTCTCCTGCCCTGGAGTATTCGGATTACATCGTCCCCGAGTCGTCCGAGGACAGCGAAATTGAATACCTTGGCACTTTCAAACCCGGCGAATCAAAGACGTTTCCCAAACCACCACCGAGACTCTCATTCAGAATGCTTTTTTCACCGATATTAAACGATGACGACGAGTTTTTCAACTCCACCTCGAGTATGTTTTTTCTTTCGCGCCTTCAATCTGGCCCTTCTGATTCTTAATATGTCTTATATAGCGACCCCCGTGCCACGGATTTCGAACACTCGGTCGCCATCCCCTCCAAAAGAGCGGGACCCGAGCCACGAAGCGTTTGCCCACCGTCCATCAACCTCACCCGACCCGACAGCTCTACCACCCTCTCGACTTCCATTATCAGTCAACCGCTACTCTTCATTCCATCGCCGATCCAACACACCGGCCATCTTTCCACTCTCACGAAGCGCAAGTCCTACGTTCTCTGGGCAGATTCCAGACGAACCTCCACCTCCGCCAAAAAATAATAACGGGATCGTAGAATGGTGTATGAATGTTGTCGGACGCATTTTCTCCCCTTAGGTCGACTGCCGCACGCACCCTCCAAATTCGGTTGTTGTATTACTACGCTTTGTACCATAATTTCGCTATCGATGAAGGAGAGAGGACCGAGTTGGTACTGATCTGTCGTCAGTCTCGATGGATTCACCAAGGAGGATCTCACGTACGAAACGTCTCCGCCACAACTTCACTCGGCAGGTATCCTTGGACGTTCCAGATCCTCCGGCCCAAAGCTGAGGGGCAATAGGAACTCGAACGTCACCTCCTTGATCGCACCTTTCCCATCCACACCTTGCGGACGCGTCTCGTCGTAGTTGGCGGGGATCATCAAAACAGGCATCTTTAACGAGCAAAACTCGCGAAGGAACTGCCTGCAGACGCCGCACGGAGAGACCGCGTCGGACACGTCGGTCACGACAGCTACCGCGACGATCTTGCGGATGCCTTCACTCTCAATAAAACGCGTCGTTGACGTAAGTAAAGAAGAAATGACACGAGGCATTGGGCGAAAGGTGGCTTACTGCAGCCTTGACCATCGCTGTTCTCTCAGCGCATATCGTAGCACCTATGTGAGAGCGTAGGTTACCCAAGGGTCAAACCTCCGGACCGCGTCGCAGACTCGAGGACGAAGTGCACACCGTACGACGCGTTTTCGATATTCGCTCCTTTAATTATTTCTCCGTTTGAGCTCAATAAAGCCGCTCCGACTCGAAACTTGGAGTACGGAGAGTAAGATCCTTCCCGGGCTGATCAGGACAGGGGATCAGCCTGCAATTGTCGGAATATCGCTCGGACACGCATCCCACCTTCAAACGCTGCTTTGATCAGTTTCACTCTATCTTCTTGAGACAGTTGAAAGGTCGTTGCCATCGTTCGTTGGGGGTATCGTGGTGGGTAAGGTGGGATGGAATGTGCTAGCGCGTGCTAGAATTAAGGATTTATACCCGCCGTTAATTCCGTCTCATTTGTGACCGACAAGGCGTCCTGGCGCGCTTTGTACCACTTCCCAACTCCCCGCACGCGATACCTTCTCCCTTTCTCGGACTTTACCCTCATCCACAAGCACACGTACATCCAACTCCCGAATTTCAAATGGGGAAAAAGAAAGGAGGACACAAGAAGAACGGGTCCACCAACCCTCAGTGAGTCGGGCGCACCTCAGGCTGCCCCTTACCATGAGGAGGTCCCCTCCCTCAGTCACGCTGCAACTGAGAGATTCCCCGTTCACCTTGTTGCGTAAAATGAAAGAAGAAGTACGCCGTCTAAACCACCTGCGGCCGCTCAGACACCCGTTTCGCCAAAGTCAGCGCCCGTCGATCCTCCACCGCGTTCACCTTCGCCGCCGTCGAAACCTCCAACGACCATGCCCAGCCAACCGGCGGTTTCACCGACAACCTCCAAGATGGATGCTTCAACCTCCTCAGCTGGGGGTACCTCAACTTCGAGTCCACCCAAACCCCCGAACGAACCGTTAGCCAACGAAAACATCAACAATGCGGAGCCGTCCGCTGAAAACCCGGAAGACTTGCGCAAGTTGGGCAACGATTACTTCAAGGACAAGGAGTACGACCTTGCAGTTGACTTGTACAGTCAAGCTATCGGTGTGTCCCTAACACACGCCCTCGTAGAGAACCGTCGAACGATGCTCATAGAACCAAAATCCAGCTCTCCGCGCCGATCCGATGTACTATTCCAACAGAGCCGCAGCGTATATGGCGCAGAAGAAATTCAAGCTCGCTAGGGACGATTGCCAGCAAGCGGTCGCGTTGCAAAGCGACTCGCCGTCGGGCAAGACCTTCGCGCGACTCGCGAGGTGTCATTTGGCGCTGGGGGACGCGGCGGGGGCGTTGGTCGCGGTCGACCAGGCGTTGAAGCTCGAGCCGGGGAACGCGCAATCGCTGCAGACGCGCGCTCAGGCGGACCATATCAACACGCATTTGGACCGGTGTCGTCAATCTCGTCAGCAGAAGGACTGGGGTCAGGCGAGGTGGGCTTTGGAAAAGGCGATGCAGGCTTGCGAGGGGGATTTCCCCGTCGAATGGAGGGTGTGGAAAGTCGAGATTGACGTTGCGAAGAAGAATTGGGATGATGCTATAAGCTCGGCGGCGTATGTTCATCGTCATTCTCCTTCGCTCTGCAGCAGCTGATTTTTCCTTTTATGGATCCAGTACGGCACTGCGGCTGGAACCGAATTCGCCTGATGTGTTAACTGTTCGCGGACTCGTGCTGTTTTTGACGAATCAGATTCCCGCTAGTATGGAGCATTTAAAGGGGGCGTTACGGCTTGATCAGGAACATGACCGTGCACGACCCTTGCTACGACGCGTTCGCGAGGTGGAAAAGACGAAAGAGGAAGGAAACACGCTCTTCAAGTCCGGCCAGCTTGAAGCAGCGGTGGAAAAGTACACAGCCACATTGGACTTGTGCGTAAGCAAGCTTGTTCGTGGAGACACGTAAAGTTTTCTAACAGAGTTTTCCTCAATAGGATTGGCAAGAACGAGGAAGAGGGCAGCGGTGGCCACATCCGTTCCGTCCTCTTGTCTAACCGTGCCACCACCTTGCACAAGGTAAGCAACGAACTTAATTCGGACCGATCGCCCCGGAATACTCAAACTGACTTTTGCATGGTGTGTTTTGCCCTTTGCCCTCTAGGTGAAGAAGTACCGCGAGGCACTCCGCGACACGGAAGAGGCCATCGAACTCATGCCAACCTCGTTCAAAGCCATCCGGACGCAGGCACGGATACGAATGGCTCTCGAGGATTACGAAGAGGCTGTGCGAGATTTCAACCGAGCCAAGGAGGCCTTGGGAGAAGATGGACCTGCTCCTGATCGGAAAGCCTTGGACGACGACATCAAGAAGGCCGAAGCTGCCCTCAAGCGGAGCAAGACCAAGGACTATTACAAAATCCTGGGGTAAGTTCACCCTCTATCTCACGATTGATC